>JANIJG010025577.1:54850-68496 GCA_024611175.1 Megaceryle torquata
ATGATCATTTGTCAACTGAAAAAGAAGGATGAGTTTCATGAAAAGACAAGACCTTCCTGTATTTGACCCTAGGAGGTTTTTCTCCTTTTCCTTTTTGGCTTTGTGTGTCTTATCAGTGGCTCTTTATGCCCTCCCAGTCTAACTAATTGATTCCTTTCTCTTGTGTTGCTTTTGTAATTGGATTGTAATAAATCATACACTGTTGTTTAAGAATTTGTCAAATATTGTTTTAACTTGTCCAATGCAAAGAATTGAGAACTGGAGCCTGAATCATAAAATGACATAAGTTTTTGCTGGTATTAAACAGACACTTAATAATTCTGCTGTCACATCTGCATAAATCCAGTATGGCTCCAATGGCCTCAAGTACTTTCTCAGCATTTATACCACTGTGAGTGATGGCAGATTTTAACTCTTCATTCCTGTGGTGAGATGGATGGACTACAGGCCAAGATGTACAGACTGCATTGGGAAAGCAATGAGTAATGCTACACAATAATTTGAAGAGACTAAATTAAAAACACTGATGGTTGCCTGAGGATGCTGTATTCAGAAGAGTGGTGGCTAAGAATTCCTTTGCCTAGTACCTAGTATTGCAATGAATCTCTCCCATGCATAAACCCAGAAGTTCTTAGCATATTGTCCCTTAAACTCAGGAAAGTGTTATTTTCTCTACTGACAAGACTCAAACACACTTCCAGGCAAAGACCAGACTTTTCTCAAGAGCTCTCTCCCCTCTCACTGTGAGTCAATCTGGTCTCTGGACTGCTCCAATCTCCACTCCCTGCAGCAGACTGGCCAAGTATACCAAATTATGCGTTAAGGTTTCAGCAGTGCAACCTATTTCCCACAGAGGGCCAGACAGGGAAGTGCACTTTTCATTTAAGTCACTGACTGGACTGCGACCATTAAGCTCTTTTATACAGTCTAGAAAAGGTTATGTTTCAGCTGATACTTCATGAGGCTTCTTTTTCCATTTTTCTTGCCACATACCACTGGCAGTTATACAGATTAAAAACAATGTTATAATAGTCCACAGGCCCTTGACAGCACTGTCCACACATCTTACAACTAAATGTCTTTTACTCAACTGCTTCAGAATTTCAGAATTTTAAATGGGAAGTGAACAGGCTGCTAGCTGTGGTTATATGCCAGCATCATGGCAGACGCTCTCGGTACCATGTCTTAGAAGTCATATCCCTGCTAGGGAAATGTGAACACAAGATGGACAGCTGCTGTGGACACATCCCTTTTCTGAATGTGGACCTAGATACGCAGAAAGACTTATTGCTGATGGTTTAAAAGTGGCATCCTACAGTGTTAAAAGCAGAAATTCACGCATAAGAAGTATTCTTATATCTCTTGTTCTAGTGCCTGTAGTTCATGTTCCTTCACTTTAATTTAGGACATGTGGAAGAGTGGACTCATATGTTTGACATATCTGGTACAACTTTTGATTGAGAGTGAGAGTTTTCTCTGGACTCAGATGGAAAAAAGGTTCTGTGCATTTCCAGGCTAAATTGGGTCCACCAGGTTTTGCAGCAGTGACTATATGATACAGATTGTTTTTTATTGAAGGCCTTTAATTTTGTCTTGCATCAGATTTAGGTCTGTGCTTCCATTTACTGGGTATAATTTTTAAAGATCCTCTGCTTTTCTGTCCACTTCACATACATCTTGGAAAATAAATGAAAACAGGCATGATTTAAGTAATAAAGAGTTCTAAATAAGGAAAAGATAGATAGGTGCTTTTGGAACTTTTAATGAAAACCTGATACAGGAAGAAGAAATGAATCTAACAAATAAACTTCCTGTGTGTTGAGCAAATGGAATGATAAATTGAGCAGTTAATATAACACATATTTGCTGCCTATGCTGCACTCTCCTTGCAAGCAGAACAATCAGAAGGAGCCTGCAAAACTTATCACCCAATGCTTCATAGTTTATTATCCATTGTTCACATTCTTATGCAGCCAAATCTTCAAGTCTTGACCTACATTATACTCAGCCCCTGACAAGACAAAATTGACAGCCCTATATTGATGATAGTGCTAGAGCACACTAAATAGTAAGTGTGGTGTTTTCACAACTGCTGTTTCATAATAGCATTTCCAGTAATTTCAGGGCCTTTTGAAGGAATTCAACATCTTGTTCACAACAAAGGTCAAAAGATAGCCATGCACCTAAATCCTTACGTTACAGTGAAAACACTCCTGTAGAAAGACTAAATCAAAGTCACAAGAGATTGTCCAGACAGAAGGGAGGTTTCAGGTGGAGGTGCTATAGAAGGGTATTTAGTTTATAAGCAAAAGAAAGATTCCTATGACTGCCAACCTGCCTCATGCCCCAGCTTGTGTCTGACAGCTGTAGAGTACTCTGGCTCATATATCATCGGCAGAGATCTTGAAGCAGGAGATGCTCTGACAATCCTGCCAGCAATGCTCGAGGCAGGGCACATGTCATTCCTTTCTCACAGCAGAGTTGGCTGTACAGCAGTCAGTCGTCAAAACTTGCTCCAGTTGGGAAATGGAGCAGGAGAGACTTGGAGGATTCACAGGGAGAAGGCGTTTAGCAATGTTCTTCCTCTGTTTTAATAAGCACCCTCTGAACACAGCAGATGTTATTCCAACAGTGCCCAAGTTTCTTGCCATGCCATGCACAGTGCCAGGCCTTACTGGAAGGAAATATGAATTCCCATGCCATGCTTTTTGTTTCTGCACATTTAGCCAAGTCAATGGAATAGTCACCCTTTTGATATTTGTAAATAAGTTAGCACAGTATTTTCATTGTAGGAATTGAGTACCTAATTACAGTGATGGAGAACTATTCTTTCATGGCCTAATTAGAATATTGAAATACTGTACTTAAACTCCAAGGCCCACGTATGTCTGAGCAAATGGTCTTTCTTTAAAAAACAAAACCAAAGCATCAAAATCACACATAGGCTTATGTGTTGGTAAAAAGACACAAGCAAACTTGCATATAGTATGTCTTACTATGAAGGTATTTTCTGTGAATTGGGCCATAAGATTGCAATTCTAAGCAGCCACACAATTAATTCTTCAGTTATGCAGTCCAATTAGGACAAATGCTTGCTTTCTAGTTTAATTAGAGATGGGTAAGCTCGTTTGAGCTTATTTGTATAAAATATGTGCTCATTAAACCAGGCCTGGATTTTGTTCAGCTTGTTAGAAATGTGGAAAAAAAGCGCTTTCTCACACTGCCTCTGGCCTTTTTAACCCTTTAAAGACCACAAGTGTGATAGTCTATCAGTTATCCTCAAAGTACAGTACACTTACTCCAGACAGAAAAAGAAAATGGGTGATTGTGCTACAGTTGGTATATTTGTAAACTTCTTTCTGCCATGGAGATAAATATCTTCCACATCAAAGATCACTCATCACAGCATCTCTCCCTGTGGACTAATGTAACTGATGATGGGTTTGCTAATCTTCTTCGCAGAGCACCCTGATAGCAGAATGAAAGAGAAATTCTGGGTCTGCTACACAACCTGTCTTTGCTGAGAAGAGAGCAGGGAACCTAAGAACCAGTATGTGAATGTCTCTGTGGGAAATGAAGTAGAAAAATTTACATGAAAATAGAAAGATTTTCATACACTATGAAACCATAAAGGGCACAAAGTCAGATGAATTATGCCAAGCAAAGGCAATGCCAATGATTTGAGCATACTGTCTTCCCCTTCTCTCCTCTTATGTTAATTACTTCTTTTGTGAGCTCATTTATTCATCAGAGAGCAGTTCACATCTGTGGTGAAAGCATCTGCATGAATCTCATGCTGAAAAATGATTTGAAGTATGTTGTCATTTATTCAAACCATACCTGCAGAAGATCAAGCCCTCTATCCTTGTGACTAGGACAGATTTTCTCCTGACACACTCCTTCAGCCTCAGGTCCTGAGGGGGAGGAAAGACTGAGTCACCTTCCAGGCAACATGTGCGCACAGAGAAATGAGGTATCACCAGAGTATCAGGCATGGTTGAAAGCACACAAGCCTTGGCAGAGGCCATGGTACAGGGGCTATGCAAGGGTAGGAAGTGCCCAGATGGTTAGAAAAGGCACGAGGGCAGGCTGTCAAAGATTAAAGTCTAATTTGTCCCTCCTGGGGCCACACACTCCCCCATGCTGTCAGCAAAATGCACAAATGCAAACCACAGGCACATACAAAATGCGAAATGGCAGTCTCAGCCAAACGAGCTCTGGGGCACACCAAGGCTTTCCTACAAATGCAAATCCACTTCTTTTCTCCTGCACGTGATGGGGATTAAGCATGCATTGAGTGTGCATTCAAATATTGTGGGCACAAACACAGCCCTTGCCCTCTGAAATCCTGGCCCTGAACACCTCTGATTTCTACTGCCACACTTGGATCTTGAGTTTGAGAGGCAGTGAAGGAGGACAAAGCTTAAGTGTGGTTCCCAGGTTTCCAGCTGATTTCCACAGGGCAGGAAAAAGCTTGTAGACTAAGTGAAGCTCGGATTTGAGGTTTGGAGCCTATTATTCTAAAGCCAAAAGAAAACAGGCATAGCTCTGCAGTCATGACTGTCTTGGCCTAAGAACCATATGCAGCCATTTGCAGGTTGACAAAGCCTCTAAATCAGAGGGAAAATTAAGCATATATGCAAGATGTTGTTCTAGGTTGTGCATTTGGGATCACATCCAAAGTCTACTGAACTTAATGGGAACGTGGGCTTCACAGACCACATGGTGGTATAGCAATGACATACAACTCAGCCCTTCTGGCAGGGGTTTTGGCTTTCTTCAGTGCACATGCTGAGCTTCTTGCTGTCTCAACACCCACGATCTCAAGATTGCCTTGTGGGCAATATGTGGTGTGAAATAAAGACAATGTAATTTTCTTAATTTTATTTAACTCCTGCAGATTTATGATGACATCATGGTATTTATGATCTTGTATTTTCACAGGTGTCATGTTGTCATCTTAGTCTGAACGATTGCTCCATTACAACTAAGTGGGATGGGGTGGAGGGGAAATGCTTATTTAGAGCTTGGACCTAATGAGACCTGTCATGTTATGTTAAAAAAAATTAACCAAATGCAGACCTTTATGCATCCATGCAGCAGAGCAAAATAACAACAGACTCTCTTTAGGAATATGCTGGTTCCAAGATACGTTTTATGTTCAGAGGGGGAAGATTTCCTAAACAACCAGACAAAATGCAAAGGGAAGATCTTTATAATTGGTAACCTGAAGAGAGAGCACAGAGTTATTTCCTCTTCTCTTTCTCATTCTGTTGACAGACAGTTTGTAGCAAATGCAAAGACTAAAACAAATGACCATCATCTAATGAGTGGAGGGTCTACTTATCAGTCAAAAAAAAGCGAAGCTCTTCTGGAAGAAAGTAGAATGAAATTGTCTCTTACTTTTGCAAGTGAATGATGTTTTCCCACAAAGAAAATATTTTTTCTGCTGTGGGAGCAACTAGTATCACAGGGGGGCCATGTTACCAGAACTGAGCTTGTCCCTGAAAATAACAAAGACTTCAAATATTTTGTGACAAGTTAATAAAAATGTAGGAAAAAAAAAAAAAGAAAATATAACAGTTGAGACAAGTCTGATTGTATCAAAGATATTTCAGAAGTTTTTATTTTTTAGTCAGGTACTATAAGGGTCCAGATAATGCTAGTCTGACCATGATTCATTACAGCTTAGATATCTCCAACTTCACTTTCACTAGTGTCTTAACTGGATTGTGGCATTTTTATTTCAGAACCGCAACAAGGCATCATAGAAGTGAGTGGCCTGACTCCCAGCTCCTATGCACCTTTGCCCTCATTTTAATTCCAGTTTGACTTTAGCTGACATTATCTCCCCGACAGACAGGTTAAAAATGGGTAAAAAAATCTCTCTCGGATTTTCAGATGGTATAAGTTACTTATCTGTAGCAATGGTAGTTCCTGATGTACAAAGAAGAAAGAAAACAAAAGAGCTAGTTGAAGGCATAACTTTAAGGACAACCATTGTATGCTCTACTATGGCTAAAGGCTCTACAGTCAAGTAGTTCAAATAATTCTGACACATAAATATTCTCAAAAACTAGGTGATACACCTTTTTAATTCTGTTTCTAAACAATTTTTTTAAATTAAAATAAAGCACCTGGGTTCTCCACAATGAAACGTGCCATTACTTTTTCTGGCCTAACTGCAGTCCCATAAACTGACAGAGATGACACAGTTATTCCAGTTAACACTTGTCCAAATATGCTAAATGTGCTAGAAGCAATTGCCCTGTGTTTGAAAAATTCTTTCAGTGCTCTCCCAGCCCAGAGAGAGGGAACAACTGCCCTGTCACTACACCAAGTACTTGGAACAGGAGCTACACTGTGTGTCAAGTTAGGGAACATTTACTGCTGCAAGAGGTTAAAGGTGGGAAGGGAGTGTGGATGATAGTGATACCTCAGGAGTTTGGCTGACAGATAACAGGGAGGACTGTAATAAGCTAAGAAAAGCTCTCTGCAAGAAATCTTGTGAGGTGAGGAATGTGCCCAGCTACACCTGCTGGAGTTACTGCTTGTTCCACTCTGTCTGGGACTGAAGGGAATATTCTTCACCAGGGACAGAGGGTGCAGGCATCTCCCTAACTTTGCACTGAACCAAACTCTACCAAACTGCTCTGCTTATCAGGTTGTTAACAGGGTCCTGATGGCTGGGGCCAAACTTGAGCTACCACTGAGGGGATTTCAGGCACTGTTCTTTCTTGTTTCACAGAGCAGTGAGTGAAGGAGGATGCACATCTCCTGACTTGGTATCAGACAGCAGCACTATCCCTTAACAGAGGTTTTTAATGAAGCTAAGTAGCCTTAGGATAAGATGGATAAGATGGATAAACTCTGCACAGACTAAGGAAAGGGATAAAAATAAATGCCAGGCACTAGTAGCTATTTTTCACAGTGAAAGAAGGTCATCAAGGAACTGATTAATATAATCCAGGATTTCTGATCATGGATAGAGAGTGGATCACAGAATCGTGAAGTGGTAGGGGTTGGCAGGGACCTCTGGAGATCATTTAGTCCAACCCCTCTGCCAAAGCAGCTTCACCTAGGGCAGGCTGCACAGGAATGTGTCCAGGTGGGATTTGAAAGTCTCTAGAGGAGACTCCACAACCTCCCTGGGCAGCCTGTTCCAGGGCTTCATCAACCTCACAGGAAAGAAGTTTTTCCTGAGGTTGAGGTGGAACTTCCTGTGTTCCATTTTGTGACCATTTCCCTTTGTCCTATCACAGGGCACCACTGAAAAGAGACTGGCCCCATCCTCTTGACACCAACTCTTCAGATATTTATAAACATTAATAAAATCCCTTCTCAGCCTTCTCTTCTCCAGGCTAAACAGAAATGTATTAGAATCTTCTGATTATATCTGAGCTATTTAGGAAATAAAGATAAAGACTGATTAAAAAGAACTACAGAAAGACCTCACAACACTAAGATATAAACCAACATTCAGTGTAGATAACTGTAAACTGGTGCTTGTTGGAGGAAAAAAGCTCCAGCTTTACTTATATTATGAGCAGCTCTGGTGTGGCTGTTTCTATATGGAAGTAGAATCCCGGATTTCACACACACACAAAAATAAATAAATAAAAATCTACCCCTGTTCTATATGGGTCAAAATAGCAAATGAAGACCTAGGATTTATTTCAGAAAGGACAAATAACATAGCAGAAAATATCCTTATGCCACTGTATAACCTCTATTCACTCACACCTAAAGTACAGTGTGGTGCCTCAAACGTATAAAAAATGTAAAAGACAGAGTTAAGAACAACAATAATAATCAAATGCTTTTGTTCAAGAAGCAATTGACTAGGCCTCTATTGGAAAGATGATTGAGGTTGTTGTTGGTAGTTGATAATAAGACAGTGCAATGGGAAAAAGTACTAGGAAAACAGTAAGGAATAATAGGGAATAATAAGGATAGCATTCACCATTTCCTCTGTAGCAGGAACCAGGGAACACGGAACAAGATGAGTGCAGAAAAAACCCACAGCAAAATACCTCTGCACTGAGTGTGCAGTTAAGCTGGGATCCTCCACAGGGGGAATCATGTCAGTGTGCATGTTAAATATGCAGAGTTTCAGGAAGGAATTGCAGAAATTCAGAGAAAAAAAATCTGTTGGGGGCTACTGCTTATGAAGGCCTAGGAAATTACTGAACCACTTATCATGGGATATTAGGAAAGTATTCAAGAGAAATATGCCTCTTTCCTTGACATCTGTAATTTGACACTGTTGAAGACAGAATGTTAGCCTAGGTCAGCCTTTGGTTCTGATGTTTTTTCTAACCTTTGTTAAGCTTTGCAACATACCACAGACTCTACCTCTGGCACTGTTATGACACAGCTGTAAATGTTTTTCCACTCTCACCACCACCATGATGATCCAGATAGCTCCTGGCATATGAAAAGGTCTCATCCTTGAGCCTCAGCAAGGCAGTTCACCCACGAAACCAAGGTGGCATGCAATCAACTTGGGCTGTACCGGTCATTGACTTCTGTAGGACTTTGTTTAAATATCTGCTTGAGATTTTTTCAGAAAAAGAAAAAAAAAATCAGCTAGTATTTCAATATTTTGCTGAATGCAAAATCATATGTTTTTCAACTGCAAGAAATCATACCACCAAACAATCACAAATATGTGTGGAAGATAATAACTCTTTCCGTGTAGTCTTAACTGATATTTCTGTCTCATGTTTCAGACTGAGATTTTTGCTTCTAATTGGCAAGTGTTAACAGGCTTCTTTGTAAACAACATATATTGTTTAATTTTTATTTTTTGCAGACAGGTGCAGACCAGGAATATGGCTTACTTTACATATCTGGATAGTTCTTATCTAGAAAGATATTTGTTGCTGAATTTAGAGGAAGCATTTCATCACAGGAAAATCTTTATTCACAGTAAATCTGGGGTAAAGATGATAGCAAGTCTGGGTGAATGAAATAACACAGGCTTGCAAAGAGACATGATCAAATATCTAGACTCTTCTATTATTTGTTCACCTCAGGATATATTTAATCATCTTTTCAATAGCAGTTTTAAGCCTTCAAAGACATGATTGCTTTATGGATCCAAAATGATTAAAAATTACTGTGAAGAAGGGAATTGTGGAAAATTCCTGAGAAATGTGCTAATGCTACATCCCACAACTTTGTAGGCACAGTTACTACTCTCCAGAAACTGGACTGCTTTGAGGACAGAAAAGTCAATAGATATAGGCAATTTGCCCAGGCAACGTATGACACCTCCTCTCTATAGGTGATAAATACTGATAAATACAAAGCCAAAACCTCACATTTCCCCTCACTGTCTCATGGGATAAGATGGTTGTACAAGGCCTCTCCTCAGCCTGTCTAGACAGGACAAATAACCCAGACCCAGAAAATATTTTCTCCCAGGAAAATGAAAATGTCTGGAGACAAGGGACACAGTTCAGCCTGTGAACTGTGGTAATGCTAACTGCTTCTTCTTTCCACAGTAACAAAAGTAGGCCTGTCTTTAGGTTTGTCACTGTGAGCCAGAAAGAGTCTACAAGCTCTCTCAACCTCTTCTGCATCTGTACAATCCTATTTCTTCTCATGCTGTTCCTAAGAGACAGGGGAGTGAAGTTATTCCAGTTTTGAAGAATTTATTTGAAACCTTAAGCAGACTGCCTGAGCTCACAGGACAGCACACAGCTGGCAGCAGGGGATCTCTTCATTTCCAGTCTGGGCTTTCATCACAAAATCTTCTGCCAGGACCAGAGTTCAACCAGTCTCTAGGCACTTCTCTGGAGATCCAGTCAAACTTTCTCATGAATGCAAAGTCTCTGCAGGCAACCCACATGTGTGTGAGCCAGAGGAAGAAAACATGGATGAGAAATTTCATTTCTTATTGTCAAAACTGAAGCACTGGCACCTCATGGATGCTCCCATTCTGAGGACTGCATTACAACAGAGTTGACTATGTCACTATATAACCATGGTATTCAAATCTTTTCTCCACTTTAATCAGGGTAGAGCCATGTCCCCTGCAAACTTTTCAGACACATCCTATTATTTTGTGTGGCAGATCATGGCATGGCACTAGGACTTACTGAGGTTTTCTCATATCTGAATACATACTCCAGACAGACCCTCTAAGCTTTTCACTCTCACAAGAGTACTTGCCATATTTTACCGCAGAAGATATCTACTTTTCCCTGTGTGTCCCAGCCACTCATCACCATTCAAGTTAAGCTGTGCTACAGACATCTCCTGTATTCTGCATCTAGGAATGTGTGGCAAATACCACCAGGCAGGTAGATACCTTCTGTGACTTTTGTCCTGCTTAGCAGTTACTGTGAGGCAACAGAGAACAAAGGGTCCTGAAACAACAGATGCATGTGTCATCTCATCTAATCTTATGGTTCATTACAAGCTATTTTAGACAGTATTTGTGTATAACAATACCTCAGCATCTACTCCTATTCATTAGCAGCCCCAGAACCCAGTCTGTTTTCAGTTTAACTCCTGGATTCTCTCTCCCTCCCCTGTCTTTCAGGGAGCCAAGTCTGGGTTTGTTTTTTTTTTAGAACACTCACCCACCTTGTATAATCCTGGACTCAATTACTACACAGCTGAACAGGGTCCTTTTAATGTTTCCTCAACCAGAAAGACTGGCTATCTAGGACAAATCTGCAGAAGAGTTGCTCCATTGCTTGAGTGAGCAGGTCTGCTTAGCCTCATTGGCTTTGAGTCCCTTGCCTTTTAACCCAGTCTACCTGTAACAGGGGTATCCAGGCTTTCTGGTTCACCCTTGCAGGCACAAGACATCATCAACACCTTGTCACAGCTGTGACTATGAATCTGAAATGACACTACAGATTCTCATGGTCATGTGTCTTGGTCACAGGCTGAGCTCTCAGCTGGGTTTTCACTGTGTGTGCTCTGCAGAGTCATAGGTGTAGCTCCCACCTCTTACACTGGCCTTGTCAAACCAGTCATCATGGTTATACTCCCTTGCATATGCAACACAGAGCTGTCCCATGTGAAAGGTCCACCCCTCCTTTTTGCCCTTCGGTTGTCTCTTTCTCCCTGTCTCTTCCACTGCTTCAGCCCTGAGCCCTCTCTCTAGATTCCCACACAAATTCTCTTATTTGTCACTTAAAATTGGTGGCACGGTCTATTTCAAGTAGAGAGGACTTTATGACCTTGTGTATGCAACAGGGCTATGCCAAGTAATTGCAGCCTCCTCAATCCATTTCAAACACGCTATTGCTGGATCTATTAATCTGATTGTTTCTACAGCTTTGGAAAAGCCAAAGATATGAGAGCATCTGCTGCTACTTGCTATTTTTATAGGTTTTTGTTATTGGTTGGTGCAGTGAGACACTGCAGAAGTGATTGCTTGGTTTGACCAAACTTCTGACAGATGTTTTCTAATTGTGAAAGAATCTGACCTTTAGTAAGATCATAAACTTTTTAATGTTGTGCCCAAACACTGGAAACCACAGCATAGTTTAGTTGTGATTATCATATTTTAAAAGGTGAATTTCTAGTTGAGGTAAATAAGTACTCTATTTGTTCTTGTTTTGTTTAAATTAAAATCCAGCTCTATTGGCTGTTCTTAATCCATTTGCCTTCTATCATTGTTCTGAGCATCTTTGAAGTCATAAAATGAAACATCTCAATTAATGGCAGAAAAGTGGTTAGAAGAAGAGCACCAGAAAGCCACTAACTCACTAATCAGTTATTAAAGTGACTTTGTCAAACCATAAATTGCAGATATCGCATTTCACTATAAACAAATAGACTTCCATACTCTGACACTGAGGTCTGACATCTGGGATATGTTTGAAATGTCACAAAATGGGTTACACATATCATTACTTCAGAGAGACAAACCGGATTAGATGCAAAGGATGAAACCAAGGGTGGTTTTTGGTCCTCTGTTCCCCATACTTCCTTTAGCTTTCTGTCTTGTTTGGGAGACTCAGTATGCCATCAAGTACTTCTGCTTATTGATGCCTTTGTGCACTCAATTGCACACTTGATTATGGGCAAATTTTCTTCTCTTCTAGCAAAAGGAAAACCATGTTGAAGTTCTCAGTCTGATGGGCACAGTGTTTACTCTGTTTACTGAATGTCAGGAAGAGAATGACTAGATATTCACTTTCTGTGGGTAAGACCTTCTTTCAAGCATCCTCCTCTTCTTGCTTTCCCTTTTCTCAAGGGTGCCCTTTGGCCACAGAATTTTTTCTACCCCTCTCTACTGAAATCATCTCTTCACTGCCAAATATGGATTAAAATTGCTTCTGACAATCCTGGAGCAATAGTAAAGTATTAGACTGAGAAGGTTTTCTTAATGACAAATGGAATAAAAATACTATTTACAGTCATACAGACCTGAGCAGCTTTTGGATGCTTGGCTTAAATTTTTCAAAACACAAAGGAACAACTGCTTTTCTTGCTTGGCTCCAAAATCTTACGTGTGCATTGTGTAAAAGAAAAGTTGGACGTTTAATTATGTTATTTTCTATTAAGATTATAACTTATAGTTTATTGCATACCTCCACTACTGCCCAGATAAACTGTTTTTTTCTTTTCCACCCCCAAAAGCTGTTCTCTCCAAAGCAGAGTCCAACACCTGTCTAGAACAACACAAACATGAATAAAGCCCAAAATTTTGCAGGACAACTTCTGTTTCTAAAATGATGTCAATCAAACAAGAAAAGCAAATGGACTTCATGTTTTAAATCCTTTTGAGTTCCAAAATATGAATTGCTCATATATTGAAGGAAAAAAAAAAAATAAAAAAAATTGTAGTCCTCTGCAAATTTGGCTGTGGAGCCATAGTCTGCTCATGTGATTCTTTTTTCCTGTTTCTATGCATACAGAATCTTTAGCTTTGAATTTTCCTTTGTGCTTTTGTGTTGAGCAAGCCAAAAATCAAAGTGAAGTTCAGATACGACCACAAAACAGAGTTCACAAAGCTGATGAAATACAAATTTTGCAATGTTTTTAGTACCATACGGTAGGTGGGTTGCACATTAGGAGACACTGGACGCAAGTCTGCTTTGTAGATTTGCAAACCTGTGACTAATCAAAATTCATTTATGGAGTGCATTGCAAAACCTGAATCCAGATGTGTTTTCTGTCATTTAGGATTTATTGGGTACATTTAGCTGCTCTACTTTGAGAGCACATTTTTTTCTTTTACTCTCTTCATTGGGCAATATTTGCACACAGAAATTCCTTAAGCAACCCACAACCCCTCTTTAGAATCTTATTTCTCTTTGTAGCTGAACATTTGTAAGTTAAAAATATGAGCTTATCAAGAACACATGACACTGATTTTACTCAGATACACATAGGTATCGACATTTAGTATACTCCATGCAGTCACTTTCCACACATAAGAAATTTAGTGAAAACTAGGTGTACACAATAGGGAAACCAATGAGAGGATTCATTAATACATTATTTGCCTATACTTATTTGTCATGGACATATTCATCTGAAAAAAAAGACAGTAAAGATGAAACCCTGCCCTAAAGACTGTTTGACACAAAAAGAATACAGAGCAAGATTCTTGGCAGGCTGAAAATTCACAGTTGTGCCATGTACACTTAAGCTGGCAGGGCAATTTCAATTTG
>JANIJG010025579.1:0-21597 GCA_024611175.1 Megaceryle torquata
TGGTGTGGAACAGCCCACTGGCTGGCTCAGGTGTGTGTCCCGGCTGGGGCCCCTACCAGCTGCTTGAGATAATTAACCTGAACCAAACCCAAGATAGATGGATAGACCTGCTTGATTTATAACCACATGAATATTGCTACCATTATATAGTCCTTAAAGCTTTTGTGCTTTCATTCTTTATAAAATAAATATGTAAAGGGCGAGGGCCAGGAGGATGGAGCCAGGCTGTTCTCAGCGATGCCCAATGACAGGACAAGGGGCAATGGCTGTAAGCTGGAACAGAGGAGGTTCTGTATAAACATAAAGAGAAACTTTTTCATGGTGAGGGTGACAGAACAATGGAACAGGCTGCCTAGGGAGGTTGTGGAGTCTCCTCTGGAGACATTCAAAACCCACCTGGATGCATTCCTATGTGACCTGATCTAGGTGATGATCCTGCTCTGGCAGGGAGGTTGGAATCTGTGATCTTTCAAGGTACCTTCCAACCTCTGACATTCTGCAATTCTTAATTCCTGCAAACTCCAGAAGTTGTGAACTCTCTAACAGGAAGGAGAGGAAAAGAGAAATTTTGAGATCTAAAGCATTCCCCTTGGTGTAGGCTGGACTGCCATAATGGTCTGATGTGCTGAAAGGTTAGGACCTATTTTAAAAACATTTTTTAAAAAAATAATAAAATAAAATCACACTTCTCAAAATTAACAGAAAACACTTTGAAATTTGGGTTCACAGTTCATTTGAGGTACAAAAATAATTTTAAAATTCCTAGTTGCCCAAAGGTTGTAACATTTGCCTGAGAAAATGTTAATGTTATTTAATCCAGGTATTAGTCCCCTCACCTGTACAGATACTAACAACTACACAGCCACTGCCTTGCTCTCATGCTCCTTAATGGGATCTGTTTGCATAAAGAAACTGTCAATGAAACAGAAAAAGCGGACCTATAGCCTTGAGTTTCTGTATCTACAGGAGTTATGCAAAACCCAGTTATCTCCTCTGCCTGGTCTGAAAGCAGGCTCTTGCTCTTCCGTTTGCAAACCCATTTCTTTGCAAGTGGCTATTTCAATTGCTACTCCTTCTTACCAATATCCTCTTGTAAAGTCTCCTGATGATTACTGAAAACCAGTATCAAAAGAAATCAAAGCTTTCCCAAATGTATTTTCCTGGAATATGTCTGATCAGATCTAGATAGTTCCATTTGAATCTGCAGCTTTGATTCCTGTGCAGCTTAGAAGCACTTCAATATCTAGTTTTTTGGGCCACTATTGCATTGGGAAGGCTGAAGGAAACCTTCAAAGCTCCTCTGTAGCATCCTTTATATAGCATTTCAAGTATCCTCATAAATTCTGCTTCTGATATAAATACACTTGAGATACTAAGCTCCTCAAAATTCCATCTTATATACTACAAGGCAAGACATGATCAATCAAAAATGTTACAGCTTTTAGCACTGGAATTCCCGTGAAAATGCATGCAGGCCTACAATAGTCAAGTAGTTATTTCAATGTGGTAACAATTTCATGTCACTTAGAACAGTGGCTTTTAAGAGTTCATTTTTAATTTTGCTGATTATAATTGGGGTGATGCCAATATAAATATTGTTTTCTCAATCAGTACTTGCCAATCTCTGTCAATAAAAAAATATTTTTAGCATAGATTTAAAGATTATGTTCAGGATTATTAATTTCTTAACTTGGACACCTTTTTGTCCTCATATATGTCACCTGAATCTTGAAGACTCTTTCTGAAGAACAGCTAAAGTAAACAGCTTTTCAACTTTCTGTACACAGATGCAGGTTTTGTCCAAGGTCTTGTCACTCATTTTCAGTTTTTGCGGCTTTCAGTAGCTTTGGCATCAGAACCCAGATGTTCAGTGCTAAACTTGACATCCTAATCTTCTCCTCTGGCTGCATTACTTGCCTTTTGCATCCTTTCCTTTCCAAAGACCAAAGAGAAAACATATTTCTTGCTTCCAAGAGCTTTCAGAAACATTTCTCAGTTCTGTTGAGGGTTAAGAATCATACCAATGTGGATTTCTAAAATATTTTGCATTACATAAACTAGGACCTAGTTAAAAGAACGAATATAGTTATAAGAACGAATAATGTAACATCAATTTTAAATAGAATTGGTTTCCATCAAAATTTTATCCCTAGATGTATTCTTTTTAATGACAGGAAAGTAAAAATATTTTTTTTCTTTTTTGAAGTCTTTAGAATAATTTTCTTTGGTTTAATAAAGTTTTTCAAAATACCTGTAACATTATTAGGCCCAGGATTTAAAGAATTCAAATGAATCTTCAAAGTGTTCAGCTTATAAGATTTGCAAAATTAACTTTGTAATTACAGTATGCAACAAAATACAGCACTGATAGGCATTTTCCAACTGAATGGAGTTCCTTTCTAACATTAAACGTTATGTACCCTGTCTCAGATAATTTTGGCTTTCCTGAGGATGGGTTCTGCAACAGAGACAGATTTCCCAGTTATTACCTCTAGAGAAAAATATCAAACTACTCCAGAGAGTCAACCTGCTCATTGCAATACCCCCCCTGGTTCTGAGAAGTACATTTTGAAGGACAGATCCTGTTTACACAAACTCAAGTCTTGTTCTATTTAAATGTTCTATCTGAAAGCTGACAGGGTCATCATCTCATCCCTCCCATTTTGACTGAAAAAAAGAAACATTGAAAATGTAACTTTCTGTTCTACAA
Source organism: Megaceryle torquata (assembly GCA_024611175.1). NCBI lineage: Eukaryota > Metazoa > Chordata > Aves > Coraciiformes > Cerylidae > Megaceryle > Megaceryle torquata. Next base: position 2,711 of record JANIJG010025579.1, read on the forward strand.
TTAGAAAACTTGGATTTATAACACATTAGGAACAAAATGCAATAGCTTTTTGATTTTTTTAAACCAAAACTATTCCTTTTTTCTCAACATGCAATAATATATAGAGACTAGGATGATTAACTTTTTTTACAGATATACCATTCTGTCTGTAAAATGAGAAAGTCACATTGAAATATTTATAAGCAGCTGATGTGAGCAAGGATATTCATTTGCTTTCCATATTGCTTTCTTTCATCCCTGCCCCACCCCTCTTAATTTACTGGAATAAAAGCAGAGGAAAATGTATAAAATAGATAATACATAATTTGAGACCTATTCTTCATGTTTCATTCTTGCATTTTTGAAAGATGTTGGAGATTTGGGAAGAGGAGAAGAAAAAATTTAATATATAATACAAGGACCTGGGAATACTTTCAATGCACATTGTAATTATCTGGTTTGTTCTATTCATAACCATTATATGGTTTAATATGCACCATAACAGTTCACTATACGAGTATCTATTTACTAAGCTTCAGACATCAAGGACTTCTAGATCTAAATATTCACACCAGCATATCTTAACTTTGACTCTCTGCTCAGGTTTAAGTGAGCAGGCACAATAACTGAAATACTCATGACTAATTTGCCACTACCTTAGAAACCTTTTATCCTTCACACTATGCAATGAAAAGATACATTGTATTCCCATTCCACTTGAAGACTTACTTGAAACATCCTTCTCCTCGATCCTGAGGTGTTCTTGAATCCATATGAAATAATTAACTGGATGTACTTGCAAAAAATCTTCTTATAAATATTGCCTTTTTTCTGATATTGCCTATGTTAACTATTGGGGAGAAAACCAACCAACCAAACAACAAAGCCACCAAAAATATGCATTGCAGTGGATTTGTTTAATGAAAGATTTTTTGGGGTTTTTTTTTATTTTTTTTATTTCATAACAGTGATATCTGAAGGGTTGGAAAGGCTGGAAATGGAGAAATTCAGTAATCAACTATGGCATACCTAGTAGGTATAATCTCTACTGCAGCTGGTTTTTCTTCTCTGTCTGCAAATTAGCCCCCTCTCACAAGGGAAATTGATTCTAATTTAACAGCGCTAAAAGCCTCTTGATGTTCCTATCTGGACACCCTCCAGTTTTTGAGGGAATTATGTCATGTGTATGGCTGTTTTCCAGCTATTTCCTGCTTTCTAAAACTATGATATCCTAAAAAGAAAAATTTTTATTTCTTGCAAGCTTTTGGAAATGGAACAGATAATTAACTATCACTTTGCTTTCATGCTAATTTTGGAATATTGCTGCTCTGTATACGAGTCCACATTGGAATCTGGGGCATTGAAACAAAAGAAAACACAAGCAATCTTGTAAAAATATGATTAATTTTTTGCATGGCATACAGGAAAATGAAGAAACAAATCTCTCAGTACTTTATCCACTTAAAAAAAAAATAATAATTTGGGCACTGACTCAGTAATCCTCATGATCTTTTAAATTCTTGCAGTATGAAAAAATGGAAAACCAAGGTCTATAAATAGCTCGACAGTTTTTTTGGTAGATTGAACCTGATAACATTAAAAAAAAAAATCAATAAAAAATTTTACTCAAATTTCAGCTGAAGCCTTTCATGGACTATCCAAGGTCATTATGCTTTTCCATTTTAAACTTAAAGGTCCAGATCAACACTCTTTATTCAATCAGTTCAAAATTTGAGTAGCCACAATAGCTGGACAAAACCTGTCATAGCTTAAAAGAAAGTGGTAGTACTGTGAACTAATCAGAGAGGGAAATATCAGTTGTTTACCAGTCTAGATCTGGTACTTTCTAAAGATAAAACATGCTATAATGTCAGTTTTTGGACTCTCTAATTTCCTTAAGAAATACATCAGAGGTATGAAAACTGTGGATAAGTAAAATGAATTTTTTGTCTACACCACATCGACCTTACAGCTGGGTAAAACTGCAGAGCTGTTTCTCTCCACCACCCAGGAGAGTGACTTCACAACTGCTGCATTTTCTAACTTTTCTCTTTGTCCTGGTTTTGGCTGGAATAAAGTTGTTTGCTTTTTTTTTTTTTTTTTTCCCAGTAGCTGGTGCAGTGCTGTGTTTTGTATTTAGTGTGAGAACAATGTTGATAACCCAGCAATGTTTTGGCTGTTGCTGAGCAGTGTTTATACTAAGTCAAGGATTTTTCACCTTCTCATCCTGCCCTGCCAGCAGAGGCTGGGGATGCACAAGGAGCTGGGAGGGGACACAGCCAGGACAGCTGACCAAAGGGATAATCCAGCCCATATGATGTCATGCCTAGTATATAAAGCTGGAGAGAATTGGCCTGGGGACACTGCTGTTCAGGAATGAACCGGGCATTGGTCGTCAAGTGGTGAGCAATTGCACCGTACCACAATTGTTTAATATATTTAAATTATTTTTTTATCATTGCCATTTTATTGTTACTGTTATAATTATTCTTTTCTTCCTTTTATGTCCTATTAAACTATGTTTATCTCAAACCCAAGAGTTTTATCTCTTTTTTTTTTTTTATTCTCTCCCTTATACCACTGGGTGGGGGGAGTGAGTGAGCAGCTGCACGGTGCTTAGTTGCTGGCTGGAGCTAAACCACGATGCACCCACATAATCAGGCCTACACCCAATTAAAGTTTATTTCCAAATGTTTTCTCTCTTTTTACTCTTAGCCATTGCTTCTTTTTTCAAGTGCTTCTCCACTGACTTACCATTAAAAAGTGCATTACTATATCTGTATAGGTAGTAACTGCTTCAGTTATTCCTACAATACATATCGATCATAACAAAGTAGAGTAAAAGGACCTCAAAAATCAGCTAGGTTGAATATTAGATGCCCATCACAAATACATACATAAAAAGTAACTAGTCTCTGATGGCTGTCAATGACATTAACTACTTGTTATTGTAAACTAAGGAACTAAAAACTCCTGAAGAAATATTAATACATGTTCAGGAAGCAACTAGGATCTGACAAACTACAGTTTAGCTTCTTTTCACAAGTTAGAGGAATTTTTTCACAAGTTAGAGGAATTTTTTCCTGTCTTGGTTTTTTTCCCTCCTCTTTTTTTCCTTTCTGACAGAACATTTCCACAATTTGCTTTTTTTCTAAACCTACTCACAAAAAACATTTTTGTTTTCATGCCTTTAGTAGGTTCTGTCAATATTCCTGCATACGTAAAAACAAATGTAGTACATTTAACGTCTAAGTACTGTACCATTTCATTTTTAAATATGGAAGTCATTTAGGACCTTTCTTAGATAACTGCATTTTAAGATTGACTTAATAATTTTCTAGGCACTACTTTGACAATACATTATTTTGAGGATTGTTTCCTTGGGGTATTTTTTGTATGTTTACCACATCTTGTACATATAGAACAGCCAATGGTGATACAGGGCTGATTTTTTTAACACAAAGGGAGAAGAATAAAAAAAAAACAAAAGGAAGGAAAAAAAGAATAGATAACATCTTGGTATAGTTATGCCGGATTGCAGAGTTTGTTTCCAGTGGTTAAAAAATAAAACAACAAAAAGCTAAAGCTTCATGTGAAATGCATACAGACAACATCAAATCAAAGGTGCCCTTTGTTCCACCCTTTTAGTCTCAAACTTCCTCCTTACCCTGATTGAGGTCAGACAGCCTCCTGTAGAGCAGCTTGCTCTGCTTTGCAGAATCTTGGTTTATCCTTGATGCAGGCAATGACTTCCAACAGGGTTGTGAATTGCTCCCCTGGTGATCCTTGTCCTCCCACTGCAATGACCAGATCACTTCAAATCACTCGGAAAAATCCCTCCCAACTTAGAAAATGCACAGCTTCAAACGCGATGTTCTTATGTAGGGCTCTAAAATAGAGAGCAAATGCATGATGAGTATGGGAATTGTGCTTTCAAACTGGATGGACACATTCAAAAAAGTAATTTCATTGCCTCCATAAGGAGTCACGTTTACACACAGCCTTACACCAGTAGGTGCTACAGGTACTTGGTTACTGCAGTGGAGCTGCATGTATTTACTGTAGGACTCTGGTACTGGAGATAACCTCAGTGCTCTCCAACTTTACAAGTCTAATGCTTTTTCACATGTTTCTACAACCAGTGTGGGGAGCAAGTATTACACTGAATGGCTCATGGAACCTCAAAGCAAGTTTTAAATATTTTTCCCCAAATCCCCTTCATCCTTCTAAGATACATCAGATCCCAGCATTCCGGTGCATTACAAGCTCTGCACACTGTTTTTGCCTCCTTTGACACAAAGGAGTAGCTCATCGTCTTCTCCAGGGGGATAAGCAATAGTAAGACACCTTCTGGATAGAGAAGATAGTTTGTGAGTGTTTTCTGAGCTCTCTCAGACTTCTGATGAAAGTGGCACCAGAGTTGGAGCTGCTTGGACAGCTAGAGAGCAGATGGCAACTGTGCTCATAGCCCTCCTATGCCAGAGCGGCATCTGTTTGTGGGTGAGAGTTTGCTGATGGAAAAATCCATAGAGGGGACAAACTTATCCTGCTGTGACTCTGAATAATACTCAAAGAAATGCTACAGAGTTCTGAAGCTGTAAAGCTTCCCCCTGTTCAGCAAATGGTAGTTGACTGTTCCAACTGCAGATATATACAAAGATTTATGCCATTATGGATGTAAAAGAAAAATTAAAAATCCAAATTTAAAAAGATAAATAAAAATCACTTGTTCCACAATTTTATTTAGGTTTTTTTTTTTTTTTTTTAAAGCACACATATCAAGTATACAGTTCTGGTCCAATTTGCTGTGTAATGGTGGAAAGATGATATTACAATCTCTTAATCTTCTATCCATATAAATATATAGGCAGGGACATATTATATGCTAGAAAGTATTTTTAAGGTAAAGCATAGTTGCAAGTAGTAGCAAGTATATCATAATACAAGTGTGATGATGATCAGGGCTTGAGAATTTCTTCAAGCAGCTGGAAATGTGGTCCCTACTCTGGTAAAGCAGACACAGCAATGGTGCTTTTAATGGACTACCAACAGAAAATTTCATATGGGCAGGGGAGAGAGAGTGAAGTAGTTCCAAGAACATCACCTGAAATAGTATTTAGACCGTTAAAGAGTGATAAGTGCAAAATTTGCAAAAGCTGACTATTTCAGCACAGTAAAAGGAAACCAGTCATTCAAGGGAAGTATATATTTCATGTATTGCCCAGAAAGCATGGCATTAATTTGACTTATTCTGAATTTAGGCAATGTAACTTCAAAATGCAAGCATGGTGGTCTGTATTTATACAATTTCTGCTTGTTTACAAGCTTACTCCTAAACCCCATGTTTTTGGCTAGTCCTGCTCTTCCATGAAAATAGTATCACATGTACCTTCTTTTTGTGACTTTTTTATATACTTTGATTATTAGCAATATAATGAACATAACAGGAATATAATTGAAGTGTTACTTTAGTTTATTCACAAAACTTAGACCTTCTATATAATACTCCTTATTGTCCTCAAAGACAGTGATATTTAAACAGTGAGTATTTATGCACGTGCATTCAGATCTGCCTTTCTTTATAAAGGTACAGTTTTACAAGCTTTATGGTATTTTTGTGTATTTCACATTTTCCATGTTTAAAATCATCAGAAGTAAAAAGATTACATCTGGCATTGAAAACAGTAAGAAATTAATTCCAGTAACATAGTCCTACCTTTAAACTCTAGTAAAGTGAAGAAATCCACATCTGTAATGAAAGTGATGTCATTAAAACCTATAAATACACTAGAGGTTACCCAAATAGATAGCCTTGTACTTGTGGCCACTGTGTGTACCTGTGTGAACATGCTTCTGTATTTCACACGTGGCTCAGGGAATTTCCCCTCATTTTATTAGCTCTGTAAAGCCTTTCCTCTTATTGAAAAGCATTACAGCTGCCTTTTTTGTTTGATCATATAGAAAATTGAACCTGTTGGTAGAACAATTATATTCTCAGTGATGCAAATCAATGTTTTCCAGATGGACAACTGAACAGACTCACTTTTCCTGTTTCAAATATGGCACAGCAGACACTGTTTTTCTTTCTATTGTTTAATATTTATTGTTTCTCCCCCCAAAAAAACCCCAAAACAAACAAAAAACCCCACCCCAAACAAAACAAAAAACAAACACCAAAAAACCCCAGTATTGGCTTTTATATCTTTGTATTTATTTGTAACATCAGGAACCCACAATTCTGACTGCCAGAAAGATAAGCTTCAGAGAGTTCAAAAGCCAGCACCAGGCCAATCTACAGAAAACTCAGGCACAGTTTCATATTGGGCACCTGCCAAATCACACATATTGCATGCACACTAATTGATCATTACAGAAAACCCCTAACTACTGGTGGAAAGAAGTGATGTGACAAACCCAGACACTGTTACAGCTCCAAAGAATTCTCTGGAGCAATGACAGCTTTACCAGATGCCTATCTGTCCTCATATTTTAAAACTTGGCAAAAGAAAAACTTTTTCTTATCAATTTTCAGGAGAACAAAAGCAAAAACAAAACCAAAAAACAGAATAAACCCAAAGTAAAATTTTCTGCTTGATGGAAACAATCTCATTTGCAGTGAAAAGTTCCTTCTATTAAGACAATGCTTTCAGCAAAATCAGCACATCAATGACTTTGTCCTAGGAACTGAATTTTCACCAAAATTAAAAATAATTTTCTCTCAAATTTCAGGCTAAATACTTCTTCTGTCCAAGCTTATTCCACTCAAAAGGTTCTTTTACTTTAATAGGTTACTCCCATCCCCTGTGGATTACATGCTAAAGGTCTTAGTTTGCATTTATAGGCTTATTTTAGTTGTACTAAAAACAATGAAGTAGGTATCTCTAAACACCAGTAACAGATAAAGCAGTCAACAATCTTATCTGTTAATGCCATATTGAGGGATACCAGCTGTGGCCTGTCACAAATGCAAGGACTCCAGAACAAAAATGTAGACCATTTTACAAGATGATTTTACAGGATAATTTCATATTGCAGTGCAACTTGTATAGTAGTCCGACTTTTTATCAAGGTGTGTAGAAAGAAGAATCAGCTCTCACAAGGCATGTATTATTTGACCACTGTTACTGCTGTTTGGGACTTCAAAGACATTTAACCTTCAACCCTACCAATGCCACTTACCTTTCATGAGACATCTGTGTAACAGCTGGTCTGTTAAATCACAGCTGTATCTGGAAAGTCACGGCCATAAACTGTTTGGGGAAAAAAAGAGCTTCTGTGTAGATTGTGTATTTGAAATATGACAAGGTTACTGTCCTAATGACAACAAGGAATCTCAGTCTTTATATGTGAAAGTAAGTATTCAAAATGTTAGAGAGAGGAAGAGAGATGGTTCTTTTTCTTCCACTGTATAGCTTCAAAGTAAACCTTTGTGGGCTAATAGTTCAAGGGAGCTATTTAAGCAATTTCTCTCATCTGAACAAAAAGAATTGATCTAACTCAATCCCTGCTTTTGCTATAATAATATTTCTTTTTAAATTAACAAAAAATTGTTTCTCACATGGTACAAAATTTATACACATGCTGCCTGAGGCACCATTTAAAGACAGAACTCAGGGCAATATGTTGCAGGGGGTTATTAGTAGGCCTAATACCATTATAAAGAACAGTACAGTAACTACCATAATGATATTACTGATTTATTTAGAAGCATCAGCATCCCTCCTCCACATCACTTTGTTATAGCCTACTTCCTATTATTCATTTATCTCCATTTCCACAGAAAAAGAGTTACTAGTTCTTTTTGGTCTGCTTCCCAGTTTCAACATCCTGTCTTGATCACTGCTTGGGCCATTGACAGTAGCAATATTCTGTATTAAAATGAAGCACTGTTGACTACTCCTTCCAAGTCAGTTGCTTTTCCTTCACACTGATTTCAATTAACTAGAGAGAAAAAAACCCTCATATGTTATCAAGAAACTCAGACTTTCCTGTTCATTTCAAGCTGACTTGTAAATTCCACCTCTTAGGAGCTTTGTTTTTGTTAATTCTTTAGTCATAACTGAACACCTAATTAATTTTTTTTCTTAGTAGTATGCACAGAGCAAAAGGAGAGAAAAACAGCAGCTGAAATCTAACAGTGGTTAGAGTTGTGCCATTCTGAACACAAAACCACCAAGAACCCACCTTATTGATATTTCTGACGGGAAAAGAACTACATTGTACAATTGGTACTATTTCTAAGGTTTTTTTTACTGGGTTGAGGAAAGAGGAATGAAAACCCCATTTTTTAAATGCATTCCATCCAGTGTTTGAAATTTGCAGAATTGCTTGCACATACACTCTGGTTTTCTAAGGATACACTGTCTTGACAGCACAACTGTAGGTTTTACTTGCCCAGAATACTTGCTTAGATCACATTTTTCCTATTAACTTTTACAGCTTTATGGGTTTTGGCTAAACTCTACTGTTATTAAGGGAGAGATAGAGAGCAAGGAATTCTGACATTAACAACTTAGTGAGAAAGTCTCATTTTCTGTCTCCCATTAAGACACTCACCTCTTGCTGTGCAACAGTATTGCTGAAAAGGCATGATCTCCCAGTTCTTCCAGTCTTCATTTCTTTCTTTTCATCCTCTTAAAAATTGGTCTTATGTCTGCTTAGCAACCAGAAGTCAGAAGACTGGAGAAAGTATCTTTATTCAGCCTGAAATGCAGCTCTATCAAGAACTCAGCCCCAGAGGTGCACTTCCAGGAACACCCTATGGGAAGTCCTTTACCTGTATGTGGCATTTCCTTATGATTTCTTTCCGTGCCTTTCTGTTTCTCTGTAAGAAATTCAGCAACAATAAGATAAACACACAAACAAACAAGTTGGGAAATATAAATCCTGCATACATTCTTCTGTTCAGGTTGGAGATACTTGTATACTTGATGTGAATTTTGAGAACAACAGATGACTGATTCTGTGGGAAAATATTGTCATTTTCCCCTCTGTTTAAGGAGAAATGTCTTTGAAGTCTAACAATTACATCGCTGCCAGAAATCTTATAAGGCAGCAGACGGAGAGTCTGGCTAAGGCCACAAAAGCTGATTACTCCAAAGGAGCACGTATTTTACACACTGCTGAAGTGTGTGGTAGACATGCCGTAACACATTTCAGTGAAGCATACCTTTCCTTCAGACACAGTGCTCCTTGGAGCTGCTAACTTGCACCACTGATGTCCATGCTTCTGGTAATTTCAAGTCCATAGCATTAATTAATCCTCAAAATGGAAGAAAATTATTCCTTTAAATTTTATCCTTTTCTCCTCTTTCTCTTTCCATTCAATCTTGTGTAGAATACTTGAGAGAGGCTAAACCCAGCCTCCCCACTACCTTTATTTTCACCTGATAGTCAGGGGGAGCAGTGCCCCCACTTCATCCAAGTTGAGGCTGGCAGAGCTGACACAAGATTTTGAGCGTCCAGCCCTGCAGATACCTTCTGCTCTACTGGTGCCACCTCAACACCCCTGCTGAGGCCAATCACCCCAAATCTGGCTCCAGTTCATCCCTGTTTCTACCCTTTTTAATAAGTATCTTCTTTCCTGTGTGATAACAGGTGTCATCGTTCAGTCTGAATTTATTTTATAATCCTTTCTGAGTGACTCAGGAGACTAACCCACACTATTATACTAGCTCAGCAGAGGCTGGTTTCCTCCCATTGAAGTCAATAGCAAAATTCTTGTAATAAAAAGAGAAACTGACTGCAGATGAACATTAACCATATCCTTTCAACATTTTTCACTGCCTAATGGAGTATATTAAAGCTTCTCTGCATAACTTCTGAATAATACTGTATGCAATTTCATTATTAAAGTTTCACTTAATTTAATCCTGCTTTGAGGTTTCTGGTTAAAAATAAAATATGATTAATGCTTACAAAAGAGAATGAGAAACCTGGGTGTTAAGAATTCTGATAATGGCTACAGTTTCTGGGTAAATTGCTTCAGTAATTTTCACAGTAAAACACGTTAATATTACCCTTGCTTATTGCAGTTCCCTACCCTAACAGTCACTGCTCTTCTCTACGATTCTTTTTAAAATTAATTAGTGTGGCATTTGGCTGCTTAATATAACACACTGAAAAAACAGTAGTTTTCCATGAAGGTCATTAGTGGCTGTCTATAACAACTGAAAGAACATGAACACTGAGTTACAGGTTTCCAACATCATGATGGAATTTCAGTTTTAGAGCAAGGAGAATTACCCTACGTCCCACTGGCTGTCTGCTAAACCTGATTTTTCAAGACAAAAATGTGCTCATATAGGCCAGGAGGATGGACAACCGTGATATGCTCCAGGTCCAATCTGAACAGCATTATCAGGATGCCAAGTATTTAGTGACACCATTAGCAGATCAGTTCCCAACAGTAATTCTAAAACTCTGCTAATACTGTTTTGGATTAGATATTTGGATAGGAACAGAACAAAACCTGAGCTTGTGTTTCAAAAAAACTGAGTTTTATAAATCTTGATCCTCTTGACCCATGCAGGCTCATATCCCAGCTTCCCAGTCAATCATTGGGAGCCTATTAGGATAATCAGGGATTCACTAGAGAAAGACATTTGATCAAAAAGTGGTAAAGAAAGCCAGAAGCTGGAGCTCTCCTATGCCCTTCATGTCCTACTTTTTAATTCTATAGATTTAGCTGGGACTTTCTTTCATATAAGATATGTGTGCTTTTAGAGTTTATTTACCTATTAAGCTGGTAAAATATAATATAGTGATTAAGCACAATAGACGTAGTATGACAAAAATGGGAAAAAAACCCAAACTGTTAATCCAACAGCATTGGATTGTCTTGGCTACATACCAAGCCAACCATTCCATCTTCTTTATTAATTATTATTCATTATAATTTTTATTATAGAAGATCCATAATACCTTTCCCAGTGGTAACACCTATGTAGGACTTGAATATAATGAGGTGATTTGGAATTCACAAAGAGAGGGGTCACCCTACAATTAAGGATGCAGATAATCACATTTTCCAATGAGTTTTGTTAATTCACATTTGGCCAAGACATTAAAAGCAATTATGGCATTAAGCTCTTATGGGTTTAAAAGAGGATCTTTTTAGATAAATAAATGTGCACGATAATAGATGCTTTTTAAAAATTGAAATTTATTCCACTGATGATCTGCAACAAAACTACTGAATTCCAAATGTGGAAGAAATCTGAATCTGCCTGCTAATCTAAACTTCCCAGATAAATTTTAACTAAGCCTTATTAACTAAGGAAAACCTAATAACTGTGGTCCTTTTCCTAAGAATTATGATACTAGCCCCTGACCCAGAAAATAATCACCTTTGAGCATAAGTAGTTCTATTGAAATCAATAGAAATTCACATAAAAGTAAAATATTAACTTAAGCATGTGTTTAGATCCTGTGAATAATTTGGACTTTTCTTTTTATTTGAAACCTATCTTGAAAATAACAACCCATAATGATCTAGTGAAGGAGATAAATCACAAAAAAAGGAGTCAGCAAATAACTGATATTACTTGCTGCCAGCTGCAGGTTAACTAAATCTAAACCAGTTATTGCCCTTAGACAATAGGGAAATTCAAAGTAAGATCTTAGTCATGATTAGTGGAGCCAGGGGTACTATTATTGCGCTTTACTAAATCTCTGTAGCCTTCATTTATAGTCACACATAACTTGGCATAAAGAATTCTCCTTCTCTCATCATGAATAAAAGTTTAAATATTATTCCTGTTACTGACTATAGAGGTATCAATAAGATTTCCTAATAATAGTGATGAGATATCAAAAGGAAAACTTGTATCTAAACAGAGCATGTATTTTTGTTTCCCAGCCTACATGCATTCCACTTAAAAACTTGTCATCCTGTTTGTAAATGTGAGCCCCAAAAAAGGCAAAACTCTCATATACACTTGTATCTATCTCCTTCCCACTCAACATATGCTTTGCTTTTATTTTTCCATTATATCTTTCAATTGAAGTAGGTAAGTTCCCCAAGATTTTTTTTTTCTAGAATAAGGAGGAAATGACAGAAAAAGGAAGATTTGAGGATTTAATTTAGAAATAAATTAATAAATTTCATTTAGAAATAACTGAGAAAGGAGTATTTGTTTCTTAAGTATCACATGGAACCATAATATAACTTCTTAGGGAGAAGTCAGACTTGCTTATAATGTGTAACTCTGATTATTGCTTTAAGCCTCACCAGTTCAAAACTGGGCTTTTGGTTTCAGGTATCTTACTAAAAGTCCAAGTATGTGACAGAGGGAAAAATCTTATAAATTCCCAGAAGCTTGGAGCTATTTGCTAAGTAAGTTGACGTAAATCATGGAGACACTGCTGCATCCAGCTGCAAGCAGAGTTTCCAGATAGCAAGTACACTCTCCTGAGCAGAGAGGGGTGTGAAACCAGCTGTATACTACTTCCCTCAGCCTGGAAGCTACACTGCAAAGGACTGCAGGATGCAGAAGTAGATGCTGCCTGCCCAAGCACTGCTGAGAGTGGGAAGGAAGGACTAGAGCTATTGCCATTCCTTCTGGTTTTTAAGAAATCACACTTCCAGTAGGGAACAAAGCCAGTTCTAGAGCTCCCTTTGTTAAACATACCTTCTTTGTTATTTCTTTCTCTATGAACAATAAATTTACATACAAGTTAGAAAGAAAAGTTACATTCAGTAATTTAACTTTGCTCTAAATATTTCTAAAGGCCTGGAATCAAAATTCTCACTTCAGTGAAAAGACAAGGACGTGAGCTTGGATCAAGAAGTTAATAATATGAAGCAATATCATTTAAACAGATGCTGATAGAGAACAAGCATCACTTTACATTTATAATGCTCAATACACTAAGAAGAGTAAATAAAACCAAAGTACATTGGTACCCTTCATATTTAAGTAAGTTTTCTTTCAGACAAGTTGCTACCCCCCTCCCCCATGTTTCAGTGTGCATCTCAGATACATAAGGTATCTTACTTTGTCAAGAGATCTCGAGGACTGCATTATGTCACACAATAAATTATTGAGTTTTTCAGTTTTATGTCAATAGGGTTTGGGTTGTTGCAGTGCAACAAATGTGAAGTTCTTCATTACTCTACTAAACCAGTAATTCAATTTTGGAGTCTGCTTTATATTTCAGACTGAAAGCTTGTCAAACCGTGGTCCTAATACTCCCTACAAATGTTGTGGGCTGTTGTTGGAACATCTGATTATTAAACAAAAGTCTAAAATATGAACCGCGTGGATAGGTTAAGTCATAATGATGTATGTTCGCTCTCTTTCTCTCCTAGGGCACAAACCTTGGGTGTAGACAGAAATTCATAAAAGCCTTCAGAAGAATCCCAATTTGCTGCCCACTTTACATAATCCAAAGGAAGCATTCCTACAGGCTATAAAAACAAATCTAGCCAAATAACTGTCAGGGGAAAAACTGAGAAAAAAAAAAAGGCCTTTTGACACGGAAGGTGCGTCAGTTTTAACATCAGCCAATGATAAAATAGACTGTGCTGAAGCAATCTGAGAACTTCAAAAAGAATGACAATGTGTAAACAGGAATTTACTGTACATGGCGTATTTGATGAAGTCCCGAATAAAAGGAAAATATTAGTTCTGTAGTGCAGTCCTCAGCTGACATGGAAAATGAGTACTGGACCCAAATCTTAGGAACTTTTTCAAATAAGACATGGAAGTAGAAATGCCAAAGAAGGAGCTATTGGCATATATGGCTATATTTTGGCAGTCGTCTCTGGTAACCACAGAAACACCTTTTCACTGGTCTTCTTATCCTACTGCATAAAACGACTGGAGAAAGACTTCTTTTCACTAACTGGGACAGAATATAGCTCTGTCAGCAACACATGCTCCAGCAGAATGTGAATCAGCCCCTGCCTCTCTCACATCAGCTTGCCTTTCCCCACTCGTGAGTGCAAACATCTCATCTGTTCTTGGAAATATCTGTTCCTCCTCTAATGAGGAAGGAGGCAGTGCTCTAATTTTATAGGTGCAATTCTATTAAAAAATTGATCTGTTCTCCAACCCACACCCTTGCAGTAGCTCAAACTACTAATCCTTCTCTTCCCATTAGGATGTGTAATGGTAAAACACCAGCCATTAGCTTTTGGATTATCTGCTTGCAAAGCTCCCCTACTGTACTTCTTTGAAAAACAATATGACATTTGGAGTTGAGAACATTGAAAAAGCAAGGATTCTCCTTGGAGATAAACTTTTCACTTGCTTTTGGGTTGCTACCAGGAAATCTGCAAACCTCTTGATACCAGACCTACCTCCCCCCTTTTCTTCCTTTTTAATATTATTGTCTCTCTTTTAATTATAGTGGCACCAAGAGACCCCAAATGCAATCAGTGACTCATTCTGCCAGTCTCTGTGAAGACATATGGTATGAGACAGTCCTTGCCCTGAAGAGCTTACAGTTTAAATAGGCAAGACAATAATGAGACACATTAGTATTGTTATCACCATCTCCCAGGTGGGAAGTTGAGTCACAAAGATGAAAAGCAACATGCTCAAAATCACATGTCTACACCATAGAGTGAAGCATGGTACAGTCCTCTTGGAGTTAATAAACATTTAAGCAGATAAATTGACACAGTGGAAAAAAAATACTGTTGTACTAGTTTGGGTCCATAAGCTCTACAGACTGTAAATGCACCATTTTAGCCAAGACAACAAGCCCTGAAAGAAGCATTACATTAAACACACTTACAGCACAATGAAGTCAGATGTCTGCTCCCCACTTTCATTTCCATTCAATCTGGGTGACTCAGGATGTGCTGCACAGGTGCCCATGAAAAGTAGGTAGTGCAGAAATAGAAATTATTCAATACTCGATCAAATAGATTTCTTTAAAATCCATCTTCTGTTCTTCTACAGTGTTGTTTGTCCCCAAGGTGGGCACTGGACCTTGTTTAGAGACCTGCCTTCTCAGCAATCCTGTTGAGCTGGACTCCAAATTATGGGCAGAAAATCCTCATGTTTGCATAGCACTAGGGATGTGAAAGTGAAGACAGATAGTACGTTATGCATCACTTTACTAATATCAGTTTGTGAAACCTGTTTAAAATGAGGAATATTATACGTACTTGAAAAATAATACAGTAAGCTAAAGAGCAAGACAATTGCATATAGTTTTAATTCCTTTAAGAAAAAAAAAAATTCTGAAATTAACTTATTTCAAAAAGATTATAGTAGAAATGAGAGGCTTCACTTGTATTTTTGAAGTGAAATTATACATGGTGGGTATATCAAATGAGCAATATTCAGTATTATTCATCAGTTCAGAGGCCACTGGATACTGAGGTATGCTGCTGTCATATTAGTCTCTCTTTCTATTGCTTTTTTCTTTCACCTGATTAATAGCATATTAAATGTTGTTTCTTTTATGAAGAGATTTATCAATGATCCTGAGATTTGAAAAAATTGTATTTTTTCCAAATCTAGTGAAAAAATACATAACTCACCATACTGCCTTCTTGTGAATGACTTATTTTTCTTGATAAACTTGAGATATCTACTGATCTTTTGTAATAACTTTGAAAAGTCTTTCATTATAATTTTGAAGCACAAATTTGTACATATTTGTACATTTTCATGACAGCACTAAAAGTCATGAAATAGATTCCTCCTCAAAAAAACAGAAATAAGCACGGACTGTTGTGACAACAGCACTTACTGTATTGCTTCTTTATATTTGATGCTTTTCAGTTTTGGCTACATATGGCATATTATTCCCTTTTTTATTTTATTTAAAAAATACTGTAAACATGTAGAGGCTTGTATGGTCAGGCAAGTAGTTTGGAGGTACTACAGTACTTCACTCTGTTATTTATCTTTTCTCCAATATTTTGATGAGAAAATACTGCTTATCAAGCTGGTTAAGATAATGCAATGCTTTCACTCTATTTCTCAAATGCATATGCAAAGTTTTCACATATTAATCGACTATATAAAGAAAAATGCCATACAGCAAGTCTTCAAAGGGAAAGCAAAATAAGCTAATATTTCTTTGAATTATGTTTCCTGGAAAAAGTGAAACTGAAAACCAAAGGACTACAAGATATCTCCTGAATAAGGTCTATGCCATACCGTCACATCCAGTCACAAAAACATCCAAACCCATTATATAAATACTTATTTTACTTACCACCCTTTTTGTGTTATTACTTTTGGTAGCAACTCTTAATTATATAAGATGAATATTATTTTGATCTTTTTTTTTCCAATTTAAATTACGCCACCTGTCATTCTTCATCTATAAAGTCAGTCATTTGTTTCCATGATTCAGAAGAGTATCCCTGTGTAACATAAAAGCTCAGTCAGTTACTTGAAAGTAGTAGCTACATGTTAGCTCATAAGCCTGGCAGTCTGTGGAGGGGATCAAGAACGACATCCCATTTTCCATATGGAAGACTGAGGGGAAAAGTTTCTGATGTCTAATACAAGCATACTGAAATCAACCTAAAACATCCTGATTTTATTTTCTACGCTTTATCATATGTGCTGATTTAGAAGATCTGCAGACTATGCAGAACAGTTAACAGCTCCAGATAGGTTCACTTATCACATATGCTTGATGATCTACTAAAAGGTTATGCAGGAATATATAAGAGAATGTAAGTGCTCTGAATCAATCAGAATTGGCCTGAGAAGACATGGTGTTCACACTAATCAGTTATGATAAAGTCTTCTTTCAGATAAGAAGTTTTCCCATGCCCTTTTGTAGAGACTTTTACACTCATTGGATATACATATCATGCCTAGAGTAATTTGCATATTTATCCAATATTTAAGGAGGTATATGATGGCCTCTAGTGGTGCATATTGGCATGAAAATGCTGAACTGCTGCTCTATTTCCTTATCATTTTAAAGATAGCATGTAAGTAAAACAAACATATATTTGAATTAGAAGAACAACAGAATATGGCACACAGCAAAGAACGTGAACATTACATCAGGTTTTGCTTGGTAACAAACAAACAAAAAAGTCACTTGAGTCAACATTATTACAGTAGAATAATTTTTAAATTATTCCAAATCTTTACCATTTCACTTTGTTTTCTCCCTCCCAGGCTTTTGATCACTCTACACAATTAGGCTTTAGCCTGCTTGCACTGTCAGTTACTAATTCACTGGGGATACTGCAGATACTGAATGAGAGAAAATCTGTCTATGATTTTCCATAGAAAAGTTGTTTACAGAG
Organism: Megaceryle torquata; assembly: GCA_024611175.1. NCBI lineage: Eukaryota > Metazoa > Chordata > Aves > Coraciiformes > Cerylidae > Megaceryle > Megaceryle torquata. The sequence goes on from JANIJG010025579.1 coordinate 19,929, forward strand.
TAGATATTTTTTAGTCTGAATGAGTCCTGCATATTAAAAAGACTTTCATAATTGTATTTGTGAAACAATTTAAAGAGAAAGACAGTATTTGGTAAATGAATTTCTAACAATAAAAACATGAAAGTAAAATTTTACCATACTATTTTTACCCTGTTCTTACAAATGGCATCTCATAACCCAGAGAACTGTAAGAAGGCTCACACAGCTGTTGGGATTTACCATCATACTACAAAGTACAGACAGGTAACAATTAAACCCTAATACATCCTTTAAATATTAAACAGCTATCTCTCTGTGCATCTTCTCTTAAATCTATTTGTTTTGATATTTTTATTTCTACATGGGCAAAAACTTCCTTCTGTCTTTCAAAATGCTTAGCAGAAATGTCAAGATTTATAGGTTGAAGTTTTAGGCAGCACTTTCAGACCAAAGTGTTTCATGTATTTGTGGAATTCATATTCTGAGTATTCACAGGCACTAATTTTTTTTTTTTTTTAAGCAATTATATATGGTTTGTTTTGGTGGGGTTTTTTTTGTTTCTTTGGTTTTGTTGTGTGTTTGTGTGTGTGGGGGGGGGTGTGGTTGGTTTTTTTTTTTGTAGGGGTGGTGTTTTTGTTGTTTTGGGGTTTTTTTTTGGTTTGGGTTTTTTTGTCTGTGTGGTTTTTTTTCTAATGAAAACAATTCACAATTTCATGGGAAGTTTTATATCATGTTTTTAAAAAAATCTGTTAACTAGAAATAAACCTGTAAATATTTCTATTCAGCAGAATGTGAATTTACAAAAATTTGAAAAGACAGAGCTACTGATCTGAGTCAGTGTCCTTCCTAGCTCTGCTTTAAGTGAGTTTTCAGATACTAAGTTATAAGATAGATAATTGCCATAGCTCATTCCCAAGGAAAATGCAGACATAAAAGTATACAGTAAGGCCATTCCAGGAAGTGCTGAATACATCTTTCCCTCCATGACACCATTTTGTAACAGCATCCTTTGCTATCCTAGACTATCTGCAGATTTAGTCCATGTGTTCTGTGGACACAAAGTTAGGGGGAAATGTTACAAGGACTAATTTTTTTACCTCATTCTGAATGCGATTTCACAACTACTGTCAGAGAGATGGAAGTCTGCAATGTCACAGACCCTTCTGTAATGTCTGCATTTTTGTGAGGAAGGTTGTCCAGGTGCAATCAAGGTTCTCTTCACTGGAAAGCAGAATTTCAAAATCTCAGCAACGCAAATGTTGTGAGATACCTGTGAACTGTATAGACTGACAGTAAGCAAAACGCTTTCACATCAGAACAGAGCAGGAAACTATAGGCAAAGAAATGCCTAATCATAATGGTAGGAAACTGATTAGGCTTTTACTGTCTATTAGCTTCTTCTACGTGCAAAGGGTAGAAGTTGAATGATTTTCTTAAATGCTTCTCCTAAGTTTTCGGGTATACATGGGTTTTCAGCCTGTACCTTTTTCCGTACAGTTCCTCACATTTCTTAGGGTCTTATGAATTTTCAGTATCTTACTGCCTCTCTAGCTACGCACAGCTACTTCTGCTACACAGTCCTCCCCTAAGCTCTGTATCCCAAGCCTCAGGGTTAGCAAACCACATTTTCACCGAGCCAAAGTGAGTCTACTAGCTGAAAACCAAGAAATGATCCTTTCACAAGGGGATT
>JANIJG010025580.1:0-25650 GCA_024611175.1 Megaceryle torquata
GGATTTAGATTGGATGTAAGGAAGAAGTTCTTTACCATGAGGGTGGTGGAACACTGGAACAGGTTGCCCAGGGAGGTAGTTGAGGCCCTATCCCTGGAGACATTCAAGGTGAGGCTTGATGAGACTCTGAGCGAACTGCTCTAGTTAAAGATGTCCCTTGCCAGGATGTCCCAACCCCCTCAGCAGGGGGGTTGGAGTAGATGACCTCTAGAGGTCCCTTCCAACCCAGACATTTCTATGATTCTATGATTTTATATGTAATTAACCTGCTGTATTTGCAGTGAGCTTTTGGAGTGTCCATCTGTGAGAAACCACTGTATAATTCCTAAATGTATTTCTTTACTGTGCTTTCCTTAGTAGACTCTTAATATCAGGCTCTCAGACATGGAGAAAACTCTATGGAAAGTGCGACAAGATTTCATTTCCATAGAAATATTTTTGACAGGAAGTGTCTTTATGCCTTTACTAAAGATCTACTCTGACCTTTCAGTGCTTGCCTCTCTTTTTGTTTGTAGGTAATGGACTAATGAGGTCTATGCCTCTTGGACGTGTCTTTTTCTATTGGCAGAGAACTTTTTGAGTATGTGCAATGACTAATGCATGTGGCAAACACGTATCTACCAATGATTGAGTGAGTGTCATCTTCTATCCTTAGTCACTACTCTGCAAGAAGTGTGGCAATCCCTAGGGTGGCAAGACCTATGGCGTGAAGATAATTGTGATATCAGGACGAAATTCAAGTATCTCCCAATTTTTCAGGAAGCTGTGCTGACTGTCGTGGATCGTGCATTGCTTCATGTTCATCTTCCAGCTCCTACCACCTGGTCAATTCACCAGCTTTTGCATGGGTACCCCATCCCAAGCAATCGTGTTTTATTCATTTGATCATCAGTGTTTTCCGAACCATCTTTTGCTTGTCTTTTTCCACCCCTAATGAAGTCTCTCCTGCACCTGCAGCTCAGCACCTCAGCCTTTACTCTTATGGTCTCCTGTGTCATGAGGAGACCCCTTGGACAAATGCAGCTGCGTACTGGTGCCTGGAGACATGAAGGAGAGAGGTGGTGTCCCAGAGCCACCTTGCTTAGCAGGCCTAAGCTTAAATGATTAATTACTGCAAAAAGTACCAGAAAGAGATGAGGACATCTCTTAAATAAAGATGCTTTTTGTGAATCACTGCAAAGATTTGCCAAGCTACATTTAAGGGGTGGATAAGGAAATGCAAGACTCAGTTCCACTAACTGTCAGGATTTTGCTCTTTCTTAAATTTTTTTTTTTCAAGTAAATTGGTCAAAACAATTTTTTTGGTTCATATTCAAAACACGTATTTTATAAGATTTTAGTTGTTCAGCTCAGACTTTAGTCATGTTTCTGATCAAAAACTCTGTTCTGAAGTCAAGACTGGAACATGTTACTAATATAATAGAAGGTTGAAATATTTACTTAACACATACCAGGGCTTCATATTATAACAATTCTTGGAGTAATTAGATTCAGTGCTTCTTTTTCCAAAAACATATTTTTGTGAGTAAAAGTATTTTAGTGACTCCCAAAGCAGAAGGCTTTTGTGAATGCAGGAGAAAAATGGAATGAAATGAAGTGCTTTTTCTTAACAGTGGTTAATCTATTAGCAGAAATCTCTTACCAGGTTCAAAATCTACACTTCTGGGACCTGTGAGGTTTGTCTGTTTATTAGTTTTATCTTTTAATAGTTTGTTTACTGCTGTGAAATAATTTTTTATTGTTTTATTACTGTTTCCCTAGATAGTGGACCTATAATTTTACACATTCCAAATAAGGCAACAAGTTTGTTCTTTGGAAATTGCAAAAGCTCACCTGAGCTTTACAAAAAGTGGTTTGCATTTTTATGTCTCTGTCTGCCTAATTTTATAGCCTCTTGCAGGAAGAGGAGCAAAGATCCTAGGAAAAGCTAAGGTGGATTGTCCTGCTGGGGTCTGAACCAGGTGGGCAGAGCCAAAGACTGATAATGAGTGATGAGATAAGCCTGGGCCAGGGTCTGGCTGAGGGCAGGAGATGATGCAGCTGAAGAAGGCTGCAGTAGAGGTTCCAGGTTCATCTGGGAGACAGGGCAGGAGATGAGCTGGAATCTCTACACAAGGTGTTCATCCAGGAGATGAGCTACCTAGAGTGTAGGGCTGAGGCTCATGCAAGAGGCAGGACCAGAGCCAGGGCACCTATAGCAAAGCTCAGCCTGGGGCAATGAGCAAGAGGTGTAGAGGAACCTCCCAACTGAGCCTGGTCAGTGCTATTAAGTGCTACTAAGATCTTTTAGTGCCCCTCACCCCTCCTGGTCTTCTACAACGTCATTAGGCCTCCATACCCTCATAAGCTCTGGGAGATGGCAATTCTTCGAGCTTGCTAAAGCTGCTTTCTTTGCAGCTTCCAATGACTTTGCCCCCTGAGGAAGACAGACCCTGACAGGTTTTATGATGATAGATGGAAAATGCATTTAACATCTGATTACTAAATTTTGGGCTTGTTAGAGGCTTTCAAGTTGTTCAATTATTTCTGACAGCCAATGTTAACTTTTCTATCTCTTAGCTGAGACCTCCTAGAGGTGGCTCAGTACTGACACTCCAGCTCTAAGATGTACTGAGATATGCAGGACCAAGGGGTCCCCTGAGACAAAGTGCTAGCAGGAGCCTGGCTTCAGACACAGGGCTGTGCCTTGGGCATTTCTGGGACTTTCTTTGAAAGGACCAAACAGGTCTGTGTGGATTGTTATTCAGGAATTCTTATACAGGGAAGACAATGTGAATGCAAAACTGATTTAAGTCAGGATGCAGCTGGATCAGCTGATCTGATCTTCCAGCCACCTGCTGCTGACAGGAGATGGTTCTGCCTCCCTCTTGCATTATCTCATATTCACCCTGCATCCTTCTTGCATCCTCTCAGTGCAAGATGACTTTAATTTTACACTGAGGCAAATAGTGCAGACCTTTCTAAGACTCATGCTTAAAGAAATGCAAACCATAAGGAAGGAAATCCATATTAAGTAGATCCATGTGTTCAAATCTGAATATTGGCAACATCATAGCCGATTTTTCAGTACCTTCCTGGAGCTCTGGTGTTCATCTGACTCATCTCTAAAGAGGTTTTTGCTGTGGTGTGTTTTTTTTTTTTTGTTTTTGTTTTTTTTTTTTTTGTTTTTTTTTTTTTTTTACTGCAACAAGGGAGAGGATGGGACAGTGAAGCAGAGAGGAGAATGAGGAGGTGTGGAGAACCCCTTTCTCTGGTGCCAGTGTCTGGCCTGGCTGCTTGTGAAAGCTAGGCCTAAGGAAATTCCGTGTTTCTACTCACTCACCTTCATTCCATTGAGTTGAGTTGTTCTTCCACCTCTACCTTCACGAAGATGGAGGTTGGGCAATCATTCTCAGTCTTTTTCTGCAGATTCTTTTAACTTCCTGAATTTATTATTGTGAGAAGTTGATTCGTCATACAATAGAATATTTTTATGACACTCTATTCATAGATGGAAGTGAATATTAGTAATATATGGAAGTGAATGCAGGAATATACAATTCTTTAAAAATGGTGTTAGAAAATACACACATGTAAGTAAATAAATTTATGTATTCATGTTTAAATGTTAATGATTCACAGCTGAATATTTAGTCTTTCCTCCTTTGCTAATTTTGGATGACCTGTTGTACGTGGTCCTTTTGAAACAGCCACAGATATATACTGAAAAAAAAATAAACAGGAAATAAATGTGACCTTTCAAACTGAGATGTTATAAGCAACTCTTTTTCTTGGCCTGTTTTGCCAAAGGCATGCAAAGGCCACATGAATCTGGAGAAAACTAATTTATTTCTGCATACCTTTTCATAGTCTGCTGGTTTGATATGAGCACGTGGTATATTGGTGCTCTGCTTTCAGGCTGGGGGTTATTGAAGAGTCTGTCTTCTAATAGGCAATAATATATGGCAAGTGCTTATATCAGCATAAGAACATAAAAATCTCTCTAGCTAATTGCCAAGGCTAATTGTCTCATGTATCACCTCTCTGAAATGTGTACTCAGTTACTATGAATTTTGCTTTTCTTAAGACACAAGTTTGTTTCTGGACACTTGCTGTAAGCACAGGTACAATTAAATTAAAATAAGTTTCTTCATGATAATGAAAAAATGTATCTTCAGCTTTATGTTCTGCATTAAAACTATACCCAGAGCTGGAGGTCAGGCAAAATTCTTCTCTTGGATGAGATTAGTGAGGACTGTTGCTGCTCTTGTTTATCTGCTTGCCTCTTTTGTTGCCATTCTGTGAAACGTGCAGAGGGCCCTGCTTGCTGGAATCTTCTGGGAATTTTCACCTTGGAAAACATCTTCTGGTGCAGGGACCTGAAGTATTGCTGTAGCCTTGCTCGTCCTGCCCTTGATCTCTGTCACTGTTCTTCTCTTACACATTACACAGTGAAGGCCTGTAGCTTAAGTTGGGGTGTGAGATTCTCTAGTGACCTGGGGTATGCAGAGGTAGAGGCAGAAGTCTCATCAACTAAATGTCTTTGCTTTTGCTGCCTGTGATGGTGAAGTTGCAGATCTGATGACCTTTAGCCACTTCTTCTCTTACTGTGCAATTTTGTGGACTGGGTACTCTTAGGACTGAAATTGATCCTGTGGGCAGAAAAATGGTAAAGCATCGTTTTATTAGAGAATGAACTGTGCTGGGTTTGCATGCAGGAGCCAGATGGCCTTACTGTGTTCATGTGCAGAATGAAACCAAATAGATTTTCCTTTTTGAAATCCACTTACTTCCTCGCTCCAAACTCTCAAAATAACACTGTGTGTTTGTGCGTGTGTAGGTAAAATGAAGAAAACATGCTCCTGACACACTGCTCCCTCCACAGCCCAAGATGTTTATTTCTTTGCCATCCTTGTCTCCTCTTCTGAAGTTGCCCCGAGAGAAGATCAATGCCCCATCCCCAGAAACATTCTAGGTCTGGTTGGACGGGGCTCTGAGCAACCTGCTCTTGTTGCAGATGTCCCTGCTCACTGCAGGGGGGTTGGACTAGACAAAGGGTCCCTTCCAACCCAAACCAGGCTATGATGTAGGCTATTGGGATGAGGCTTGTGTGTAAGTTATCTGATGGCTTGGCTGCATTCTCTTCTGTGCAGAGTGACAATCTCATAGGTAGCAGTTCTGTTCTGTTGGAATCTGCACAGTACTGCTGACAACAGGGAACCTCTTTTAGGTTTTCTGCCATTAGTATGGTCTAACTTGGAGAACAATTTGCATGGCTATGTTTGGTTTAAGTAGTTTTCAGGTGATACATGTTCTGCTCCTGGCCCTTCTGAGTGGGCTGGGACCAAGTCACCCATAGGAAGTAGGTTTATGGGGGCAGCAGTCCTCTTGACACTGCCAGACTTTGGATAGAGAAAGCTACGGGGTGACAGTCCTTGTGAAGTAGGCATGGACCACCCCAAACTCTCACCTGGTAACTGGGGCAGCAATCCTGAAGGATCCAACGGAGCAGTGCTTACTATTTCCAAGCTGCAAGTGAATAAATTACTCTGATCTCTTCTGGTACTTAACAATTCAGGGCAGGATTCAGCTCTTCTGCAGCCATAGACCCAATTTTTTTTGGCAAGTGCATAAGCTACTCAGCAAAGCTCTTTCTGCATTCAAACTAAAACTTGATGTAGAATGACTCCTCTGGAGGCACCTAAGCTGCTTCCTTGATTATAGAGGGTGTCTGCCTGATTAACTTAGGCTGAAAGCCTGCTTTTCAAATGGCTGGAATTTAAATGAAATTAATTGTTTTCTAGGCTTCACACTTACTGCAAAGGTAGTTTGCTAGGAGCTCAATGGCTCAGGATAAAAGCTGCCAGTTGCAGTACAGAGATTTAGCCCAGAGCAGGTTAGTAGGAAGTAAAGGGTAGACTGTGGTGAAATGGAATGATATTATGTGCTGGGTCTCTTAAAATAGTATATGACATATCTGAACTAGCTTTGCTGCTTTGGACTTTTTAGGAAGATGTGGGTTTCTATATATAAAAAAAAAAATCTAGCTGGCAATGCTCAGAAAACTCACTTTTTGTATAATTAAAAAAAACCCTCAGATTAAGGTAGGAAGATAAATGGAAATCTTATAAGCATTATAGATGTAGAAGGTAACGAAATTCTAACCATGGAAAAATATGTTTGCTGAGTCCCTGACTTTTAATAATGAAATATTACCTTACACTTTGTATCATTTATAGGAAGCTTCTCCTCACTAGTTTGAGTATGCTGATGATTAAAGTGTTAGGTATGGGAACCTAGTTTTTAATGATTGAGCAGTTTGATCGGAGCAATACATTTGTTAGTTTTGAAGTATAAGTAAATCTGACACACAGGGATAGTAGGTCTGGAACCTGTCCCTCATTCCTGGTGACATGGCCTCCATCCTGCCAGTCACTATACAGGGAACCCAGAGTGACTGTGCTCTTAAATCCAGCTCTTAACTATTATATTCTTGAAGCAGATAGTGTGGAAACCTTTTCTGACCCTGCATTCCCTTTCAGGGTAGTATTTACTTATTGAATTCTTCTGGGGACAAGGCAGACTTGTGCTGCCCTCCTCTCAAGAGATAAAGTAGAACAATCACCAATGGGTTGCGTGTGATATCAAAAGTTGTTTGTGTGTGGAGAGGCGTGTGTTGTGTGTACCTTTCAGAGCACCCTTCTGAGGCTTAATTTCCATTTATTCAAGTGTATCAGTATCAACAAGGAAAACAACCAGTTCTGCAAATAGGGTGCGTTCACTTAGTGTCAAGGACACTCTGATCTGGCCAAAAAAGCTTGGGCCTGGGTGGCTGTAGCAGGCAGCCTGGTTTTGCATATCTGCTAAAGGGAAGTTGGAGTTCTTGCCTGTTTTGCTTACATGATTGAAGAAGGAGCAGCTGGCTGGGAGAGTGAGTGGTTTGGAGCACCAAAAGTTGCCATTTTTACCTGGGTGCTTTTAAATTTTTTTTTATTAATTTTTTTTAAACTTCATTTCATATTTATTTATTTATTTATGGAGAGTTTGAATAGTTCAGCTCTCAACTCCAACACTTGAATTGATTATGGTCTGGAAATGATAAAGTGTAAAATCTATCCAGAAGTAACATATGAAATGTAGGTAAAAGGAAGTATATACACATATATAAAAATAGGGAAAAGCAATGCTCTTGACTCCTTGGGAAGGGTACGTAGTTAATCTGCTGCTGCCACGTGGAACAACGGTGCTAAAAGCCCAAATACTGATATGAGACTGGTATTTAGGACGCTGGCTGATGAGAAACTGTTCAAGCAACACAGCTCATTTTCCTCTTCAGGCTGAGAAAGGAAGGAGCTGATCTTGATCTTAACAGCCAGGGCAGCTTTGCTAAATCTGGCAAAGCTGCACTGGTTTGCACTGTCAAAAGATCTGTTAACTTGCTCTGTCTATTGTAGCATGCCCTTGAGATTTTCACAGCATAGATAAAGCACGTCTGTGGATTCCTTTAGCATGGCAAAATAGCTTTAAAACTTTGCAGAACAGGGAGAAGAGGAGAGAAATCCAGGGAGTGGAATACCCACTAGTGGTATAATGAGTGACTTGGAAAGCAAAATAGTGTAATTCATGATTTAACTGGTCACAGCCCAAATAATCATGGAGAATTATGTCTGCCAGGGAATCAAATGGGATGCAATGATTTTGATGCCTGCACTAATTGGTTGCTGTTGTTCACAGTGTGGTGACTTTTTAAGAGAGGTAGTGGAAAGAAATGAAAGCAAATCCACCAACAAAGTAAATGACGGTGCAAATACCACAAGGATCAGAAATTTCTCTGATAAGATGGAAAGGAAAATCTTTCAGTGTTGCTTTAATTGCAGGTTAGTCCCAGGAATGCTGTTGGAAACAGAAGTCTGTCATCATCACATGTATATGGCAAAACTATGTAGTGTTAATTAATGGTGTTAAACTATGTTGGTTGACTAGCTTTCAAGAATGGCTGCTCTAATATGGAGAATCACATTACCCTGGAGAATCATACACTGAGTGTGCAAAATGAGACCCACAAATCAAATTAAAACAAAGACAAATGAAATCAAATCAGCAGTACTGTTTGGACAAGAGAGGAATTAGAGCATTAAAAATGTTTTGCTGTTGAAATTCTATTATTTGCTTAAACTAAGCACACAAGGAGAAAAATCACCTTTCAATAGTGGAACTACACCCAGAGGCAGGGATGCCTTTGGCTAGGAACTACAGGTTAGTGTGTGAAGGAAATAGATAGGAGCAGGTGTGTTTATGGGGATCTTTCAAAGCCCTCATGTTTTACTTTCCTGATACAGCCTCTTCCCCATCATTTAACTTTTCAAGTGTCTTGACCAGATGCTCCTTGACCTCTGAGTTTTGCCTGATTACAAGTTGCACGGAAAAGTTATATCATATGGTAGTTTAATATTGCATTTTTCCCTGGCATCTCACAAAAGATGGACCTCACTGTTGTTGATTGCATCTAGATGGAAGAAGATCATGATTTACCATATTACTGCCCGCAGGCAGTCTGAAGAAAGTATAGGCTACTGCGAAGGATCCTGCCGTGCTCAACCTGAGCCTCCTCGCTAAGCTACCTCTTCCAGAGTTTAGATGCTTCAGGCTCTCTTGGTCCTCCAAGGAGAGAAAGAGTTTCTCTAGAGATTCAGACTTTAGGAGTTCTGACTCACCTTTGGGGTTGCAGGGGGAGCCTCAGAGTTCCTCATTTAGGCATCTCAGCTAGGTGCCTAAAACTAGATGACATAGGTTCCTCCTGTGTTTCTAAGGAAAACAATGTATTTCCTCTGAGTTGCAGAGCTGCTTGAAATAGTTAAGTTCAAGCTCAAAATAATACTACTTTTTTTTTCTTTCTTTCCTGTGCCTGGAATTTATTGGATGGATTTAGATTTCTCACCCATGATGTGAAATCACTTTAAAAAACACAAAATGAATGTATATTGGGAAATACAAAATAGCATAAACCAAGACAATACTCTGTCACAGTGGAGACTCTTCCTTTTGTCAGCATTTGGAAAGGGAGAAAATGGTAAAGCTTGAAGTACACAGAAAGCATCTGAATGGCCGAGCATGAACAAGTCATATTGCCTTCTGTCTGTCACACCTAAAGATAACTTAAATATAGTCAGTGTTACTGACAGTGACAATGTCCAATAAAATCATCATAACATGCAGATAGGCTACTTCTAGGAAACAGTAAACCAAAGAAGCTTTCAGGGAAGAATGGCATCTCTCCATAAACAACCTGCAGTACCTCACTGCACTGTTGCATGTGAGAAACACACTAAGCACCTCAGAGGATTTTAGCTGAATTTCTTCTCTGAAGTAGGAAGACATTTTTCTTAAGAGATTTATCAGTTCTTGGTGCATCGTGCCCCGTCCTGAAAAGTGCTGAGCTCTTCTTTGGGCTGTTAAATGTTTTCAGGCAACACCAAAACCAGTGATGAGAGACCCCTTTCAAACTGCTCTGAAAAACATCTGTTTATAAAATTGATTCAGTTGAAGTTTGTGGAAATAAGGTGTTCCAAAGGATGTTTTCAAAGGCAGGACCTGCCTAGTTCTTGTGTGGTCCACTCTCAACGGAACCCACAGTCTCAGGGGTTCCTTACCACTAGAAATCCTGTGTGCTGGGGACTGCTTTGCCACCCATGTAACTGCTCCTCACCTTCGGATTCATAGCCAGAAGGCTTCCTGATCGGTATTGTTATCAAAGTGAGTATTAGGCTAAAGAGCAATCGTGTAGCGAGAAGGAAAAAGGTTCAAAACAAAGAAAACCAAGAAGTCTTCATGCAGTGTTTGATTAAGCTGTGCACCTCCCTGCTAAAGAATGCTGAAGGTGATGAAGGTTTAAGTTGACTGTTTAGGAACGTACAGAAAACACAGCTGGCTTGGGAGGTATCTGAGTTGGTGGTGGTTGGATACCTAGTACCACATCTTGCCTTGTTCTTGATCATTTTTAACGTCTATCATTTTTTTAGTATCTATTTTTGGGCAATGACGGAGTTATGCTACAGAGAGGGATATAGGACACTGGGTTTAATGGACCTTTGGTCTGACTCAGTATGACTGCATTTTGGTTTCTTCCCTAATATTCAAAGTCAAGTTATCAGTTGATTTAGCATACATTAGACATTTCTGAAAAGATAAAAATTCAGAGGTCCTAATTCTGCTGACTGCAGTGACAGATACTACAAAAGCATATGGATGCCTGAGGTCTGAATTCATCACTGCTACTGTGAAACTTGGTTGTGTTCGGAACAGAGTCAACAGGAGTACAAGTATGGAAAACCAGGAGGAGAGAGCTCCAGCCTTGCTGGAGCGAGTGGGAGTTTTGTCTTTGACTTCTGTGGAACTAGAATTTTACTTAATGCTCTTATTTTCCCTTTCTTGCACTACAAGAGCCAGAGGATACAGAACTGAAATAACAAGTTCTGCCTTTCAGCTGATACATACAAGTATTTCTCCATGCAATTGTTTTTTCCAAGTTTATGCTTGGGAAAAGTACTTGGATGTAAACCGCAATTAAAAATCTTTCAGCCTTGCTGAGACAAATTTACCTAAATAATAGGCCTTTTTATACTGCAGGGCAGAAAGAGATTGCCTAGGGATAGGAAGATGGTGTTGCATATCTGATTGCTATAGACAGCTGGTTTTTCACAACTTCCTCTAGTGCATATGTTGGAGGATGGCAGATTGGATGGCTATTTGGTTTAATTTGATATGGTCTTTGGTTAAAATAGACTTCCTGAAAAACATGCAAACTCTCCTGCATGTTGAAAAATAATGAGAAAATATGAAAGTAACTGCTGTTTTATCTGTTGACAAATTAAATGGTACTATGGATACCCAGGTCTGTTTACAGCAATAATAATAAATATTTCCAGTTCACACTGTGCTTTTCATCACAAAGGATCCCCAGGTGGTTTACAAATGACATACATGGATTGCTCCACACGGCACTGAACTGTGGCCACAAGAACTGCCTAACACCCTACACTGGTGCTGCCTGTCAGTGGGAGGTAGAAAATGTCCTGTACCCAGAGTGAATCTGTAGGGATTGTTTGGGAAAGCTGAACATAAATGGCAGACCCTGAAATTTAGCCAAGAGCAGCTGAACAGCAAAATGCAAAGAATCAGATAGGATCAGGTATCCAGTTACTGATACCACTTGGTAAGTCTTTGAGCAGCCAGATTAAATTTTTACTAGAGCTGGGAAGAATTTGCTTCTTGGAAAACCTTCAGGTCAAAGCCTTTCCCTTTTCATGCTGAGGTGAGTACCTCTGCAGTTCTGAAAGGAGGGAGCATCCTGATGCAAACAGCCAGTTTAGGGCCTTCTCCAGTGACACAGGAGATCCAGCTTCTGACATTATTTGATCTCTTCACCCCGCTGAGTGACTGCCTTCACTCTTCCTGGGGGAATGGTTCACTTTGACCTAAATAAGCTTATCAAATTATCACAATTATTTGAACAAGGTATCGTTGCAAAGTAACTCAGGTGTGCACAGCCAGGGAATGGCTGGTTTGTTTTCTCTCTGGCAAACTGTACAAAGTGGCTGAAGCCCCAGTGAAGGAGATCAGAAATGAGCAATGTGGCAGTATCTTGGTAATCTGGATATTCTCCTGCAAAGAGAGATTCTAATATAGCTCTCCAGCTTCCTACATAAGTACGCAGTTCAAGCCAGGGAGCAAGCAAGGCTGTGTCTGCCTGTCTGTCTCTCTCTCTCTCTTTTTTTTTTTTTTTTTTTGAAGAAAGTTTCTCCTGGAACTAAGAAACTTGACTTAAACTTCATGATCATCACTCGTATCTTCCTACAATTTTTCTTCATGAATCAATGCTTTATGGCTTAAGGAAAAAAAAAAAGGTGTCATCAAATAAATAAAAAAACCCCACAAAACCCAAGCCCTGACAGTTCCAATATTTACCTCTCCTTTAGATAACATTTTTGCTTTCTAGCTATAGTGTGATTAATTCTCTATGTTTTTGGTTTCTCAGGCAGAGCATCAGTGCTTCTGTGACCTATATAACCAGTGACAGGGAAAATGATTCCTTATAAACACTTTATACTCAGACTCTTTTTTTCAACATTGTTTAGGAGAGGCAGCTACGTGATGGAGTCTGCTTGAGAATTCTTTATTGCAGTGGCTGCCTTTATAGCAGCAACTCTTTTACATTCATAAGCTGTGCCTACCCTTCTGAGGTTAGAAATAACATTTCCATCACTTCCACCTGCAATTACTTTTAAGTAGTTTTATTCTTATTTCTTTCTTCTGTCTTGAAAGGTCAAGAAACCTGGAAGGCCAGGTCCTCTCTTGTGTAAAAAAAACCCCAAACCCCTCACTACTAACAGCTTTTTTTTTTTTCTTTTAATGAATGAATTTGCTTTGTATTATTGAGCATCCAAATCATTTAAAAAATTGTTAACAAAAAAAGGGCTATTTGATTGAGCCTCTTCACTGGCCTAGAGCTAAATGGAGTTTAAAGTAAGTACTGGAGTTCAGTAGTGATTCTCTTCCATCCTTCGAAGAGAGGGGATTTTTAAAGTACAATATTTCTATCTGACTTAAGCTTTTGTTGAGAAATCAAGGTAGGGTTGAGGTTCATATCAGCAGACCGGGTTTGCTGATATTTTGTAAACCTTTTGGTCTGCATTGGGCAAGCTTTTAGCAAACTGCATCTCGGCTTTTATTTTGATGGCAGTCTTCCTGAAACTATGTTTCCATGAGGTTTCCACCCAAAGCAATGCATAAACCTGATGAATTTACCTAGAATTTACTTTTATGCTTAGGAACCTGAATAATTTGAGCACTTTAGTAGCATGTTTCTGTATTAATGCGCATGACAGGAAGAAGAAAAGGATCGCCCAGATTATGTGAGCTGGAATCATTAAGATATTGACAGTGTTTTCTTGAATAGCTAATTATAAAATCTTGGCATGCTGCTGCCCTTCTGTGAAAACTTTGCCAGCCTTGCCTCTAAATTTTGTCTTTTCATAGGGTAGGGATGGTTTGCCTACCTTTTTCAGCAGATTTCTGTAAGCATTCTGAATCACATTGTTAAACATCATTGCGTAAAAAAACTGCAGAGAGGAGTTCACAAACCATGTGATGAACCACCAGGAGGAAGAGCTCGGAAGACTTTTTTGTGTGTGTGCACGTGTACATTTTGCTCAGTTTGTAATCACTACTGCTAAATTACTATTGTTGTTTTCCTGACAGTCACTTATGTTCTTACTTGCTGATAATCTCTTGCGTTCTGCTGTTAGTTGTTTCTAGCTACTTGCTGTTAGTAGTAGATGATTAATGGTGTACTGTAATCTTCAGTTGATTCATTGTACTGTAATCTGGGGTTGATTCACTGTATCTCCAGTGATTAAAACATGCTGCTTGTATTTGAAGGGCTAGAATCTGAGCACAATTTGCTGCAAGGCAGAAATCCCCATGAGCAAGGGGAGGCACAGAAGCAGGGGCTGCAGCATAGCGGGGAATACAAGGAGCATCAGTGGTAGATCGCAGCAAAATCTAACCCTTCATCTTTTTTATTTGTGTGCTGACTCCTACACAGATTTGACAGATACAGCTGGCTTATGGACTCGTTAGCCTTGCACTAATTGACTGCTGGTTTAGATTCCAGAGCCTCTAACCAGTTGTTAAAACTCTGAATAGGCACGGCAGTAACATGCCAGCGAGAGTGTTGGGGGGAGGAGAAAGCTGCTGGGTGCATGCCTCTCGGATTCAGCTCCCCGCGCCGGGAGATGTGCGAGGCTGGGTGTGCGAGCTGTCACAGGCAGATAGATAGTCAAGGGCAGCTAAGAGCCAGCTCAAGCGCTCTGCTTCCACGTTGGGAGAGAAAGGCTGGTGCTGAAAGTACAAGCTGGCAGGATCATGACAGAGCCAAGCAGCAGAAAGGAAGGATTTAAAAAATGCCGGAGTGCTACTTTCAGCATCGATGGCTATAGCTTTACGATCGGTGAGCCTGATTTAATTCCTCTTCTTTCCTTTGTTGTCTGTCTTCTCCTCCTTTCCTCTCTTCCTTTGCAGCTCCACTAAGTACAGCACAGGTAAAAGACAGCTGTTGAGAACTGCCACTTGTCAATATATGACTTTAAAATATATAGATGCCCTGCAACTTTTGTCTAGGTTGCTTTTCCATTCTGCCTTCTATATTTTCTTCTGCTCAAGAAACTTGCCTTTGATGTGTGGTTGCTCTAAATCCTTTCGCTGGGTTTTGGCACGAGTTCACAGAGATGTTTGCAGAACTTTTGTTTCGGAACCTTATCTCAGGAAAGCCTGGGCTTCAGGATTTCAGGTTTCCAACTTGCTAGCTGCGTTTTCCTTCCAATGAGCCCAGAACATAACCCTTGGGAGCCTTGGCTTTGTTTCCAGTATTTCTTTGTTCGCTTGGCCAGTGTTTCCAAATTTTGTAACCTTTTGCCTTTTCTCAGTTTGCGTATATATGTAACAGTTCTTGTTGCCTGTCAAACACAAAAAGATAAATTGCTGTGGCAGTGAAAGATGTGAGGAGAGATTAGGTGTTTCAGGACTGGTTGTTGCAGCTGTTTCAAGAGTGCAGTTTATTGTTTGTATTCATTGTTTTAGGGAAAAGTGAGGCTTTCACAAAGTGACAGGTATCTGAGTTTTTCCAAGACAGACTTGTTGTGCAAAAGTTGAAATCTGAGGATACCCTGAGCAGGCTGCTCTACTAAAACTGCCTATCACTAGGTTATGTTATATAAATCCCTATAGATATTAGAAATAAAGCACATTTACATCTCATTTTAATTTTTAGATAAATTCCCACCCAAAATATATGCATATTAATATGCATAATAATAAAGCAATACAAATTGTTCTTGAATACCTTCAAGATGACAGAGATTCTACTTCTTGCAGCTGTGAAATCAGGAAAGTTTTTCCTGATTTTTTTTTCTGGTGTAATTGGGTCACAATTTCATCTAATAAGGATGGATGCAGGCTTTTTATTGGTGTGGGAGGAGGTACCTGTTTATTCCTCTGCTTTATGGAGAACTTGTTTTGCAATTGTTAACATTGTGCAGACATTGCTGAAAAATATTGGAGGTGGAAATGTATGTTTTATTAAAATACCTCCATGTAGTCATCTATTATTGTGTATATAGCATTTTAATGGTGAAAATGCCAGGTCAATACTACTTTCAAATTTCTTTCTTTAATGGGAACCCCACATGTTAAGTTGCTACATGCTCACTTTTGACCCCATCTTAATCTCCCCCACTTTCAGCATTATTACTATTTGTGTTATTTCATCAGTTTGTGTCAATCTGGAGGATAAATGTTTCCTTTTTGGGCCAGGGCATGTTATCTGAAGACACTGAACATTTATCACTATGCCTAATCATTTTTTTTCGATCGTGAGGAAACCAAAAGGATTGCTGTATTTGTTACTCTGCTGTCTTTATGGCTACTCGTGCTTGCAAAACTACTAGACCAAATTTTGGGTCAAATGACTCAGGTTTTGAATTGCAGAAGCTTCTGCTTCTTAGGACAGTTGTTGCATAGGAGTTTCTGTGCTATTTTCTTCAACTTGGTGCACACAACCAGCGTATTGATTCTGTGATCTGTGCATTATATAACATTTATTTTTATATCTGGGCAAGTGTGCATTGGATTGACTCACGTAACCATGAAAACTTTGTAAACATGTGATCTAGTATTACCAGCACTGTGTGCTAGACAGACCTGAATGATTCATGTATTTATTAATCTTTGTACTGAATAAAATGAATGTATCCAAAAGATCCTACAGCAACATTAGGGTTTCAGGAATGGGCTTAGCCTTTTTCCATCAGCTAAGGCTTCTGTGTAGGTAGCTAGTTTGGAGTGTAGGTAGCTAGTCTGGAGTGCAAATTTTTAAGAAGGTCTTGGAAAAGGCTGAGCTGCTTCATCTGCTATTGAAGTGTCAGCTAGGAAAGAAGGTGGATTTTCTTGAGGAACAAAGTAACATCAGGTTAAGAGAAATGAGTTTCCATCTGGGTGCAAAAGAAAATATTTTGCCTTGATTCACCCCTGTACTAACTGCTAAAGATGATCTTCACAGTGTTTGGAAAAATGATATCTTAAAATGAGACAATGAAAATTTTGATGAAAGACCTGGGCCTAACATCAAACGTGAAAGTAGGTGGGCACAGAAAAAGGCTGGTGCAAGAAGAGCCTTCTGGCTGATGGTTTGCAGTTAGCTAGCCTCGTGCTAGCTAGCTAGCTAGCTCCAGCAAATACCTGGAGATGGTCAGCGTCTGGTCACAGAGCAGCACAAACTAGAGCAGCTTCTCTACTGCTTTAATTTTCACCTTGGTTGCTTACAGCACTGGTGGTGGGACAGGAGAGCTGTGGGAACTCTGCACTCCCCAAAGACTTCACAGATCTCTGGAAGAAAGGGATGTGCTGTACCAGAAAGGCAAATGTATGCCAGCACTCGATAGCTTTCTTCTGTACAAAGAAACAAAGTAGTTGCAAATCTCTTTCAGATACCCTTTCAACAGAGAACCTGAGGAGGACTGAGGTCTGCTGGTCTATGCCCCTTGAGAATGTCTGTGTGGCTTTGAATGTTCTGTTTTATGGACTTTTTGAACTGGTTGCATGATGTAAAGGGACTAAAGAGGAGCTAGAGTGTGAGCCATTTAGTGGGACCATTCAAGACAGGAATCATGCAGTTAAGTTGGCTTTAGAAAGTTTGACGTATCTCAGATGAAGGCTTCAAGGTCTTTATTTGCCATGGTCTATGTCAGCAAGTTCCAGAGTCCATGAAATCTTGTATACACAATTTATTGTGTTTGAGTTCTTGTTTAACTTTGGCTAAATTTTCCTCTAGTGAAAGTAAAAGAGAAGAGAATGGCAGCTTTTTGTGTGTGTGTGTGTGTGTGTGTGCGTGTCCTGTGTCTTGTCTCATCACTCCCATGCAAATGAAAGGCTATTAAATCAGAATGCCAGTGTGTTACTGGTTTTGCTGCTGTAATTGATCGAAGGTGCAAAACAGAGAAACATCCACTGTTTTTAAACCTGGGAATATGGTAAACACAAACATTAACAAGATGATATTTTCTTTCTGCATTTACCACTTTCCTGTGACTAAGAGCTAAACTTCACTAAAGCTCCCACTCTCTGCTTTTCATATCCAGAAGCACCTGGCAACACTATTTTGTCCCGTCCAACGTATCTAATAAATTTATTTTTATAGATTAGAACGAAATGAAGTGATGGGGAGTTCTGCTGTAACTTGGGTGTTACTGGAGAGGAGGTATGTGGCATTAAAACAATCTAGCTCACAGCAGTTGTCACTAAATCTTGCAAGGATGTTTAATTAGGAGGACACTGTCTCTGTTTTGTGGGAAAAAGTTCTCCTTCCAATTATTAATGAAGATGTGAGTTTTGCTTGGTGGTACTTTTGAGCTCTATTTTGAAATAATTCTTTAGAAGTGTCTTTTTCTTAACGTGGCTGGAGTTTCTTCTGTTGCAGTTCACTACTTGAAACCCATTTCAACATCTGTTTCAACTTCCCAGGTAGAAGAGCCAAAGTAGTTCTTGCTGGTCCCTCTGACACATCACTTCTGAAATGCCTTCTGAAGAAAATGTGGCTTGAGGGGGTGCGTGTGCTGCAGTGGCCTGAGTTGGGGTGGTGAAGAACTAAATACTGAACTCAGCTTTATTAAGATAAGGAAAAATACCTTCAGATGCGTGTCCCACGCTTAACTTTTAGAGAAAATGCTGCTGTGGATTTTCTGTTATTCTCTCTTGAAAGGTTGTCCATTAGGTGTGGAACAGACAGAAATAGTGGGGTTTTTTAATTATTCTAGAAAGAAATTAGAAAAATAAGAGCAGTTTGTTTCTTTTTTTTTTTTTTCCTTGCATTTTGGCCAGAGAACTGTGTACATTGCAGCAATTAACTGTTCTGTTCTTGTGTATTGCTTTTCAGCCTTATTTGTTGTTCCTCTGAGGGGTAACAGCACCTTTGCAACACACAGAAGAGGCAGGTTTCAGCAGAAGTCCCACATAGACTTGTGCACGGTGTATTTGCATGGAGATTTACTTTAAGCTTGTCCTTAGTTGCTTAGAATAAAAAATGTCATTCTGACTGAAAGCACAGGGTAATTGTAAGGTGCTGACAAATCTCTTGCTAATTCTGTGTGAGCCACTTGTAGCCTTCCTTCAAAGGAGGTCTGGGACAAATGTCTGTCTGTGGGGTCAATCCACTTCTGGGGAGAGGAGGAGGTATCTCTGCCTGCACACGAACAGTGCTTGTGGCAAAAAGGTGAAGGGGGAATGCATCACTCCTACTGGGTATTATACCCTCTTCTTGTCTTTGTAGCTATACTCTATAATTTACTTTGTTATGACATAATATAAAAGATGTAAAAAACCACCACCACTTTGTGCATTTTTTTTTTCCTCTCTCTCTTAATAGATCTTACAGAAAGGATGTTTTTATAATAAGAGCTGATAGGAAGCACTGATGATTTCTATGTAAACAGTGGAACACTGTTGTCTGGAATCTAGGAACTGGGAAATTTAAGTTTATAAATATAATACAAATACTAAGCTTGCCATAGGATGTGAGATTTTTAATGTAATTTAAGGGAGTCTAATGTAGTTATAATAGACTCTAAAGAATTAAAAACCTCCCAACATAGTCCTATGCCCAGTGAATTCACCTAAAGAAAGCTGTCAGCAAATAGATTGTGAAATAAAGTTCTAAAAAGATGAGATTTTATTTTTGAATAATTGTTTTCTTCACCTTCCATTACAAATTTTGTGTTTTAGCTTCAAATCGCCCTGGTCTCTGACTGCTCTGCCTGAAAATACACCTGAAAAGAGCTCGTGTTGTTGGTATGTGTATGGGTGAGATACCCACCTGGCCCTTTGTGTTGGGTTGATGGTCTCTGCCACAGTGATGGGTGGCAATGGGAATTCCTGCTGTTGGTTCTCAACCTGTAGCTGCTTCTATAAAAGGGTGGAGATGGTGATTGCTGTGACATCTACAGGGTCTCAATATTGCATGAATATCTTTGATGTTGCAGGGGTAAGACTGCTGTAAGCTAAGTAAAAGATCTTTGATAAGACAACAGTGATAGTTCTTGTGTGTCAGAAAGCCTGGCAACGTTTTCATGGAGCTCTGCCCGTTTGCCTCTGTGGATGTTCTACCTTATCACTGCTACCTGCTGTTCACAGCTCTGCTCTGCTGCCTCTATTTTGGCATCCAGAAACCCAGTGAGTATTTGGGGCTGTTCCCATCTGTATCAGAGGTGTTTGGAAGTGAGAGGTCAGAGTGCTCAGAGTTGCACACCAGGGTTGAACAAAGGATCAGACTCAGATAGCAGGGGCCTGGGGCAGGGTCACATCAAAAATGCTTTTTTCCTTCCTCCTCTTGATTTTTATTTCTTAGGGAGGCTATGAACAGTAAAATCTTTGCAGAATGGGGATCCCTGTTCTCTGCAGCTAAGTTCCACACATGGGAAAATAACCTCCAAAGCTTTGTGTGAGGAGAGATTTTAATGGATAAAACCATTATCATCACTGTCAGAAAGGGTTCTTTTAATGACTTATGTGATATTATATATATATATGGGTTTTTTTGTGGTGTTTTTTTTTTTTTTTTTTTTTTTAATTTTAAGGTTGACAAATTTGATTTGTCCAGGTCTTGATGCTCAGCCACCTCTGAATCCAGCTTCAGGACTAATGATGCCAAATGGTCTACACCACTCAATGGCAATAAGATTCATCCATGGGAAGTAGCTGTGAAAACTGGGCTTGTGGGACAACAGAGCCACCAGCACAAGGTGCAAATAGAGTAGAAGGTGGAGAGACCTGGCTGGAGATGAGGACTTCTGTTCCCATTGTGCCAGATCCCAGACCCATCATGCTGAGGGGCCCCATCTTACATGGTGTTGCTTCTGCTTTTTTTTTTTTTTCCCCTGGTCTTTGGCCAATTACTCCTGCTCCCAATGACTTCTGAATTGATGCAGAGAGATTAATTACAAATTTCAGATTTTCTAGAATGCCCAAAGTTCAAAAGAAATACAAACAAGCATGAACTATTCTGTACTGTTTGAGTGCAGCTTTCGGCAGGCAGCCAGGCCTGTTCCTGAGCAGGCAGGCTCTGACTGGGAGCAGCTTTCCCTCATTTGCAGCCCCAGCCAGCTCCCTCCTCTCCCACACTGAAAGCCAGAGATCTGCATCCTCCTCCTCACAGCAGCAGTACAAAGAGGACAGAGTCTAGGAGCTTTCAATCCTAATTGCCTTTGGGGATTTACATTTCTGCTGCAGATCTTCTATTTTAAACCCTTGTGCTGTACTAATTGATCTGTTTTCCTGATATAGTGTAAATGCAAGCTCATTTTTCCAAGTTCTGTGGATCTGTGCAAGTAGGAAAGCAGAAGGCTCCTGCTTGTATCCCACACTTCATTGTGCAAATCAAGAGGCAGCATCCTGACCGGTGGTAAATCTGCATCACTTCACTGCAGTTGGGAGAACTGCAGTGATTTAACTGAGCAAAGGATTTGTCCTGGATGGTCTTTTCCAGTTCAAGTGAATGCTGCTGTAGGTTAGAGAAGGAGATGCCCTATGTACAAGGAAGGCAAATTACACAGCTTTTCCACAGCTTACTTCATCAAGATGACACTGATATGATTTTGCTCTCAGCTTCTCCCTGCCTGGTGACAGAGCTTGTATCCAGTGATCCTGCTGAAACTCAGTCCCAGATTTCTGATAGCTACAGGCTTGAAATTTTCAGGCCTGTGAACTTTACCTCATGACTACATCAACAGCCTTGTGCTATGGCTGTGTGCAACGTTGGAAGCGTGGTGCTGGGAAAGTTGTAGTAATTACTGAACAGATGCACTTAATGAAGTCTCTACTGGCTTCCCAGCTGGCGAGTCAAGCAGTGCTCTAGGACAAAGTGACAGCAGTTGCTCGGGTCACTGCATGACGTCACATCCTCCCCCTTGTTGTCATAGCAGCTGCAATCAGCCCCCTGAATATTTCCCTCAGGAGGACCGCAAACATCATCCCTCTCCATTAAATGGCCGTGCATGGTGCTCAGTCTCTTGCTGCTGCATGACACCACATCTTATTTCTGTTGATTTACTGCCCTTTCCAGATCTCCCCCCATCCCCACCCCTTCTCGCAGTGATGTAGAGCAATGAGACCTGTCAAATGGTGTGTTATTGGGAAAGGAGAGAGGGTAGACAACTTGCTCAGCCTATACCACTTAATTCAGTTTCAACTCCAAGCACCTCTTTTATGGTCACTAGCTTTACAGCCAGTTTATACTTGTCAGAGGTGAGGATAAGAAAGCTGTTTTGATCCAGGTTGCATATCCTTTCTCTTTTAGTATTGACAATGAAAGCTTATTAGGAGTGAAAGCTTTGTGAAGTAAAATTTTATAAGTTTCTTCCCTGCATATGTGGGTAGCTGCATTCCTTGCAGTCCCCCCACATGGCAAGCTGATTGATTTTTATGGACTCACTTTTTCACATTCTTATTTATTAATATTTTAAATTTTTTTATTATTATTATTTCTGGGTCTTGTACTCTTGAACTACAGTAACGGATCTCGTCCACAAAATTTATACTGATGTTTTCCTCTTTATGCTTTATCCTTTTCTCTCTTATTTTGTGCTTCACAGCACAAAACAGTGTAATTTAGTTTGAATCATGTAAAGTGAAAACTAAGCTTTCTTGCTCTAGTTCCACCACACAGCCAAGTACATACAGAAAATTTCCAAGGTTATTTTTTTCAATTGCTAGTTCAAGTACAGCAAGTTATTAAACCACTTTGGCAATAGACTTGAAGTAAAAATTATAAATGTGTTAACTTTCTCTGAAACTACTTAGAGCAAAATGTTCCTCTGCTTAGAATACAGAGCTGGAGTTGTTTTTTTTTATGATCCCTATATATCATAGAATAGTTTGAGTTAGAAGGGGCCTTTCAAAACCATCTAGTCCAACCCCCCTGCAGTGAGCAGGGGCATCTGCAACTAGAGCAGGTTGCTCAGAGCCCCAGCCAACCTGACCTGGAATGTTTCCAGGGATGGGGCTTCTATCACCTCTCTGGGCAACCTGGTCCACAGTTACACCACCGTCACTGTACACAGTATAAGTTTCCTCTATCTAGTCTAAATCTTGCCTCCTTTAGTTTAAAACCATCACCCCTTGTCCTGTCACAACAGGCCCAGAAGACAAATTAAGTACACGTACCAGGCAGATACTCTTAAGAAAACCTAAAAGGACATTTGCATTGAGGCCACGATTCTGTTGTTGGATGTGCACATGAAACCTTACTGAAGTCTCAGGACTTTTCAAACTAGTGGTGCTCAGTTAGGTGCAGGCTGAGGAGCTGTGTTGTGGAGCACTCAAAGTGCACTCTGTGACAAAGAGAGCAATTGGTATTTTCATCAAATACCAAGCAGGTACAACAACAATGGTACCACTCTAGGAAGTGAGCAAAGAATGAAAATGCATAGAGAGAAAGGACACCCTTGGAATTTATAGGTGCTACTGTCAGCTGTGCTCCAAATGCAAAATGTTGGTTTTTGCTCCCATTATAACTGGTGTTTTGCAGGATAGGATGTTTCATACACTGCTGTGCATGATGTGAATAGCAGAACACTAAACCCATTTAGTTTATATTGATCTTTCTCCCCCAGTCCCAAAGCTGTGATCTGTACCGGACGTGTATGCTGTTAATACACTTTTTCCCTTGAAATGCACTCTGAAAATAGGATCTTTAGGATGTTCAGACACTTTATTAGTCTACAGGAGAGAGATACTTTTTTGTCCTAACTGCCAGCCCTTGATTTATAGACAATCTATGTTCTTTCTACCTTGAACATTACCATAATTCAGAACTACAGGTCTTGCAGGCCAAATTATCTCCTGACTCTCATGCAACCTTGGTAACTCAAAACATAATTTGCAGTGTGTATTATTTTTTTTAAAACTGCTGTATGAACAAATCTAAGAAATCTCTGGCAAAGCTGTGGGTTGTTTTCCTTGCCAAAATCTGGAGTATTAAAATAGAACTTGATAATCAAAACTGATTTCAATCGGGGTCATAGGGACAGTGATCTACATTTTATAGTCCTTGTACCATATAGTAAAAAAAAAAAAAAAACCAACATGTTGAATGTGTATATAACTGTTACGGAGCACAAGAGACTCTGTAGATTCTACTGCTGCTCCCAGAAACTTAAATAATTTTTCAGCATTGTTACAGAATCTCATTTTGTAGCTCCTCAAATATGGAAAGTAGTGGGCTTTTCCAGAGCCTCAGCTGTTGGCTAACTCAGCTGTTATGAAAATCAATGGATATCTTTAGAAAGTCCAAAACAGGACAGCCTGTGCTACTTCTGAAAGTTCCTTTGCGGATAGAGTTAATTTCTTTATGGTAAACTCAACAAATAAATAGAATTCCAACAGGAAATGCCTAAGACCTAATGACTGCTGCTAACCTTAGCTTTTAGTTGATTGTCTGCTTTTATAAATTATGCAGCATATATAGATCAACTAATAATGAGCATCTTGCTTCACTTAAGGGAATGAATTCTGAGTTTTCACAAGCATAATTCAGGGTAGATTTGAGCTGAAAGTGTTTAATGACATTTGGTTGCATGTTTCTTCTGCAAAAATAATGGATTTTTCCACGCCATGAATTTTTGGTTGTGAGATATCAAGGTGGTTGGTTTACCTCTTCTCCCTGTCAAATGTAGATAGAAATGATTACATGGAAACCTCCTGCCTCACAGCACACAGCCACAGCATGCTGATGTGTGTTGGGGCTGGAGCCTGGTATACTTGAATCGTGACTGTCCCAGAACCTGGTTGAATGGGAAGTGTAGCAGCTCCTCTGTGATAGCAGTTTGCAGCCCACTTCAATGCAGCAAGCAGACACTGATTGCTGGTAACTCCAGTTTATCTGACTATAAAGTTGAGTCTTTTCCTCTTGGCTAGCCTTACTGCAAGAGCAAATTCTGGGAGGGACACAGAACAGCTGGAGGACACCTGATCAAACCATCACTGTTTAAAATACCACCTGGGAATCATCATAGCAGTCTGGGGAAATCAGGTGGGATCCTGATTGTTAAGTGTTGTGTGTGAGTTTCACTTGGACAGGCTGAAGTTGCTACTTGAACATGGATCTGTGTCAGCTGGTGTTAGATCCCATAACAAAAAAAATGCCTCTGCTACCAGTCCAGCCTACTAATGCTCCCCAGCATTCCTCCATGCCCAAAGTATCAACAAGGTGTTGTTATTACAGTTGCTAGGTGGCTTCATGGTATTATTCCTGTCTCCACAGCTAATGCTTAATCGTACTTGAGTCAAGGGAAGTGTAAGAACTGAGAATGGCAATTACCACACTGCTGATAACTTGGATCCGCTTCCTCCTGGAAGATGCTCCTTGTCAGGTTGACAGCATGATCAGAGTAAATTTTCCTTCATGGGAGAATATGTTTATTCTTTAGTGATGTTCACTGCCTTATGTTCCAGTCTAATGCTTCCTATTAATTAGAATTCATTACACCATTTAAGAAAGTGGCATGTTTGAAGTGAAATTCTGCACAACGACTTGTCATTTACTCTCTGATTGTGTTTGCCTACTTGCCCTCTGAAGCAGCAACAAATAATTTGAGCCTTCTGTTTTATTAGCTGTCATTTACAGTAACACTGTATGTGCATAATTATTTTTCTCTAGCTCTGCACTGATACTTAAATGAAACCTCTGGGATGTGTTCCCACCTGGTTCTATGTTTATGTGTTGTATTCAGTTGCTTGCATTTGATCTCTCTTATGTTGTTCATGGTAAGCAAGTTTTGTGTCCTTTTAGGAAGTTTTTAGCTTTGATTACATCGGTGTCTATTAAGCACTAAACTGTTCAGATGCTGTGGATAAGCATTCTCAAAGAACACCTCTATCTTTAGGTCCCTAAACCAAGAGGCAAAGGAAATTTGGCCTTTAATGCCTGTAGTATATAGGTGCTGTTGCAAACATCTTTTTTTAATTGGGAAGAGAAGGGTGGTTTCATGTTGATGAAATGTTACACTTACAGGAGGCAGGGAAATTTTAACTTGGAGTTGCACATCTTTTCCCAGCTCCCAAAGTCCTATCCACCTTTTGGCAGCAAGAACTGTTTGAAAGAGTCCAGTGCAGAGCTACAAAGATGATTAAGGGAGTGGAACATCTCTCTTAGGATGAAAGGCTGAGGGAGCTGGGTCTCTCTAGCTTGGAGAAGAGGAGACTGAGGGGTGACCTCATTGATGTTTGTAAGTATGTAAAGGGCGAGTGTCAGGAGGATGGAGCCAGGCTCTTCTCAACGATGTCCAATGATAGGACAAGGGATGATGGGTGCAAACTGGAGCATCGGAGATTCTAAAGAAATTTAAGGAAAAACTTTCACGGTGAGGGTGACAGAGCAGTGGAACAGGCTGCCCAGAGGGGCTGTGGAGTCTCCTTCTCTGGAGACATTTAAAACCCACCTGGACACGTTCCTGTGTGACCTGCTCTAGGTGGTCCTGCTCTGGCAGGGGGCTTGGACTAGATGATCTTTCAAGGTCCCTTCCAACCCCTAACATTGTGTAATTCTGTGAACCACTGGAAAAGACATAT
>JANIJG010025581.1:0-61263 GCA_024611175.1 Megaceryle torquata
AAAAAAAAAAAAAAAAAAAAAAAAAAAAAAAAAAAAAAAAGAAAGAAACAAAAATCCCAACAAAAGTAGAAATACTGATATTTATCTGTAGGAATAAAGATACACCAGAAATTGAAAAATCACGTTCCATTAACGTTCCATTATTTGGGAATTTATTATAAGCCATCTTTTAGCCACATCTATTCATATTCTTTGAATATTTACTTCTGAGTCAGGCACTTTCTGTAATTTGTAATTGGCCAAATAGATTTTTCTCAAAAAATACTTGCCCTATAAAGGAAAACTAATTATGCTTTTTCAAGGCAGGTATTGTAAAAATCAAACATGAGATGCTTTTGCTGGGTTAAAAATTAACTCTAGTAAGAGAACTGATTTGGTCTGTGGTCTGATGGACAGGCAACATTAGCAACAGAAAGGTAAATTCTTGTCCTACATTGGCTCTGCACAGACCATGAGACCCTGGAATTGCGAACCCCTTCACCTTCTTTTCCCCCTCAGGTATAACTGCCCTATAAGTAACAGCAAGCGTGTTCAATGTACTTTGTCTTAAGTAAACTCACAATTAAACTCAAGACTTCATTTTGGTCAGTAAAATTACTTGTAGGCCACAAAAAATGAAATGTTATCACAGTAAAAATACTGACTTTCTGCCATTTTTATGGTCTAAAATAAATTTTAAATGCCAATGTCAAAGAGCTGAGTAGTAGCCAGCCAAAAAATGAGAATTAAAGCATGGTATTTGGTACAACAGTCGCCAATATGATTCAATTTGCCATGAAAAATTGTTCAGGTAGCAGCATAAAATTTCAGAAATATACATGTATAAGGAAAATCAAAAATAGTCCCCCTATTTTATTAATTTTTGCCAGCTTTTAAAGACTCTTTTTCTACTTTGCCCTGAGTCTCTGTACAGCATTTATTATGCAAATATATATATTATAAAATAAATTGACATTTTCTGGAATTAAAATATTATATAGCATAATTCTGACTGTGTGGCAAAGTTACAAACAGTGCACTCTATCTTCCTTGTCCACTTCAATACATAGGTAGTAAAAGAACACATTAGCAGCTGTACAATTTATCTTCCCTTACTTAGAAAAAAACAAAGAACAAAAGAAACCCCACTGCAGCTGCCAACATGACAATGAAAAACAAAGAAGTGAAAGTATTTATTTGAATGTATTAGACAGTTGACTCAATGTTCTGATAATGGCATTTTACCAAAAGGAAATGATACCAGGGGAAAAAAATGGGAATTAATACCCAGTGTAATACCCACACGTTATGGAAGAAGCTGGTTATATGCTGTCCCTCTGCCCTAAAACCCTGCCACAGAAGCTGACAGTCCTCCCCCTTGCTTTCTCAGAGCCTGAAATCAACCAAGTTAAGTTGCCTCCATCTCACTACAGCAGGGCCAGAAAAATGGCTTATTTGAAGAGAGGTTGGAGACAAGTTCACTTGCCCTTCACCAACCAAGCTGAGCTGTAGCGTTACTCTGAGGAGCACCCTTCACTTTCAGCTGTTTCTGAAAGCAGGCCTTAAGGCATCTCACCCCTGGGGGAACAAACAGCATTTTCTGCCCTGACTGAGATAGGAACACTGAAAAGTTAGGTGCCAGGAAAACACGGAGATACTGATGCCTTACATGAGGCACGCAAGCTAAAAAGTTCAGTCAAGTCTGGTTCAGTCAAGTTTGGTTTTGTTCCTTAAGAAATGCAAACAGCACATCACTTACACCGCAAAGGACAAACACACCCCACCTCGCATTCACACTCAGCACAACCACACACGCACCAGGAAAGGGTTTCACATCGCCTCAACACAAGCACCTGTGGGAAGCTTGCTAGGCAGGTGGAGAACCTGGTTTTCCAAGCAGGCAGGCAGGTAGTTCTCGGCATGATCCTCATCCTCCTCCTCCTCTTCCTCAGCTTCCTCCTCCTCCTCGCTCGCCGCGGCCCGCCGGAGCTTCGCCTGCGGCACCCCTCTCGCGCTAGAGGCGGGAAACTCCGCCACGCGCGGCTCTGGAGGACCGCACCACCTGAGTCCGGCAGGGGGCGCCGCCCACGCCAGAGCGGGAGGTCGCGGCGGCTGGCGCGCATGCGCCACTCGACCGGTGCGGCGGGGCCTGGGGCATGGCGGGGCTGCTAGAGCACGAGAGCCAGATCTTCCTGGACCTCTTCCACCAGGACGGGCTGGTGATCTGTGCCCGTGGGCTCGGCGTCGACCGCCTGCTGCTGCGCTTCCTCCGTCTCTACTGCGAGCCTGCCAGCCTGGTGCTGGTGCTGAACACCGGCCCCGCCGAGGAGGTGAGGGTCCCGCTCTCAGAGGCGCCGCGCCTGCCCCGCCCTGGGGTGTCCTCTCCTCGCCGCTTCGCCGAGGGCGGCCCGGGAGGGGCCGGCGGCCCTCTGCGAGTCTCGCCCCGGGAGGAGGTTGCTGCCCGCTCCTCCCGGTGCGGGCCGGGCGGTGGATGTGCGGGCCTGGGGAAGGAGCAGGCGCGTAGCGGCGGGGGCAGCGCGGGGCTGGGCGCTGTGCCCCGGCCTCCGCACCCTCTGCGGAGAAGCTGGCAGATCAGAGGCGTTCAGAGTCTTGTCGAGCTCCGAAGTTCTGCCGTGCAGCACGGTGAAGTCATCACCGTAATGACAAGCTGATGCCAGTTACGGAGGCTACAAATAGCTGAACACTATTAGTAGCCAGCAACCAGAAGGGGTGAAACTTTTTGAGAGATTCCACCCTACTTGTACAAAAGTGCTGCACAATTTTCCCTGGAACCAGGGAGACTTCCCACCAGTGGGGAGGTGATGCTCTGGGGATTTTTTTGTAGCGATCGTAGGTGAATAAATATCACGGCTGTAGTTTAGAAGATTAAGCTTGATGTGTATGATCTCTCAGCTGCAGCCGTTGATAACGGGTGAGTGAAGTAAAAGATGATCTCTTCCCAATTCTCTGTTCCTAAGTCAGTATTAAAATTACGTATTCTCTGAAAAAGAGCTATTAAAATATAAGACAGTGACAGCACCTTTGAGTGTCATTAGCTCATATTTGCTGAAGTATTGTCTAGCTATTACTGAAAATATACAGATCTGTCAATCACCTGGATGAGTTTGAAACTGAACAAAGCGTATCTACAAAGAAAAAAAAATAATTCTGCCTTCCCTAGCTAGTATGCTATCATGCTTTTGATTTGTTCTGGACAGCTCCTCGAAATTAAGAGTGTGTATAATTAAGGCAGGGTTTGCATCTGTTTCCTCAGTTACTACAGTGATGTCTTGTGTTTTTATTGTATTTGCTTTAGGAATATTTTATTGATCAGCTGAGGTCAGATGGAGTTGTTCATCTTCCTCGGCGTGTAACCAATGAAATTTCAAACAATATTCGATATGAATTTTACACTCAAGGAGGAGTGATCTTTGCAACAAGCCGAATCCTTGTGGTAGATTTCCTTACTGACAGAATTCCTGCAAACCTCATTACTGGTAAGAGTTTAATGAAATAAAGGTAATACCATTCTTTTGGAAAATATGTGGAGCCAAAGGACACCAGATTTGTCAATTCTGATATTCCTAGGTTTAAAAAAAAAGTAAGCATGTTTTCTGGGCAAGCTACTTTAACTTCTCTTCTTCCCCTTGGCTCCTTCCTCTCTACCAAGGGAGGAAGAAGGAAAGGAAAAAGGAAACTGGACTTTGTCAGTGTGAAAAGAAGATTGTTAACAAATAGTCTTGTCCTCTGATGACACTTTTTTTTTTTTTTTACAAGTTAATGCATGAAACAGTGAAATGTTTACATTTTGAATTGCCACTGGAGGTCAGTGTGACAGCAGCTTTGATAGGCTTCCTGTTTCCTATTGAACTCGGGTAACGCATCGTTCTGTTGGAACCGTGTATTCCTGTGTGAAACTGCACGACAAAAAAAAAAAAGCAACTTGTTTCTTAAGGAGTTAACATTGCAAAAATAAAAATAAAAATCGGTAAAGTGGTTCCAGGTGTTCATGCAGTCAGTGTAGAATCACTTGTGAATTAACAGCCGATGAACTCAAATGCAGCTAAAGGAAGAAATTATCTCTGCAGTAAAGGAGAATTATTCCTGGTGGTTTTGGCCAAACAGAAATTAATAACATAGTAAAATCGATGTGATTGTAGTAAAGAGTGGAAAAGTAAAAGTAAAAAGTGTTTCTATTCAGGCTTACACAACAGCATGAACCTACTTCATAAGCAGAGAAATATTGACTAAAAGTGGAAGCTATTATGATAAGCACATAGTCTTACTGGCCTGTTAAAAATCCTCTCTGTCCTGTAATGTCCTTTCAAGAGTCGTATCGTGACAAACTGGAAGGGGTTCAGAAGTTAGTACTGTCATCGCTGTGCACATCATTACTATTCCCTTTGAGAAAAGTAGTTATTACTCCGCTGGAAGCTGTGAACAGATAAAAGTACCACACAGGCATCACTGCACTAGGGGGAGAGTGTAAAAAATGTAATGTGCTATTTAAGCAGGAGAAAAAATAAGCCTTGGTTTTAACAGGTCTTGGCTGAGTGAGGTGCAAACCCCAGGAGTACTCCTCTCAAACACCTAGTGTAGCTAAACTATTGTTTCACTTCTGTGTTCTAAAATGCACACAAAAAATCTGTTTTTCCTAATACATCCACAGCCATGAAGAAAATGGGTGGTATTTGCTGTGCTCAGGTGTGAATATGAATATCAGAAGGGGGGAGGGGAGCAAAATAAATGTTCTCAGAAGATCTTCGATTATGTAAACCCTTGAAGCGTTACCAATGCTTGACAAGTCTGTAATTCCAGAATTCTCTAGCAAAATAGTTTAAATATCACAATCCTGAACATACTAAACTTGCTTTGTTGTGATAGTGTGCTATGTCTTGCGTTCCCTTTTTACTCCTTTTAAGAGGCTCAATTTCAAGTTTTACCTTACAAGTAAAGAATTTAAGCTGGTATGTCTTGCCTCAAGCACGAGTTTGGAGTTGTTGGGGGTTTTTTTGTTTGTTTGTTTGCTTGGTTTGTTGGTTTTTTTTCTAGAGATGCATTATTAACCCTGCTGTATTATGTGGGGATTTTGTGGTACTGAAACTTGAAGAATCACTTGGTTTGAACCCCAGAAAGTTTGTTCAACTGTCACTTTATAAGATTTAAATTTCTCTTGTACATATTTAAGAAAAGAACATTAAAAGAGTAAGACAGTTTTGAGGAAAAACCTGTACAAAATTGGACCTTTCTTTGCTTTTTTGTAACTTGAAAACCTTTTATTTTGCCAGGCATTTTGGTGTACAAAGCGCACAGAATCATTGAGTCCTGTCAGGAAGCATTTATCTTGCGACTTTATCGCCAGAAGAACAAGCATGGCTTCATTAAAGCTTTTACAGATAATGCAGTTGCATTTAACACTGGCTTTTGCCAAGTGGAAAGAGTGATGAGAAATCTTTTTGTCAGGAAACTTTATCTGTGGCCAAGGTAAGGCAACACTTCGCTGCATTGGAGAGTTGACTTTAAAAAAAGATGAAGGATGTTGCAGTGGGTTCCTGAGAAAATGAGGTGTGTGCAGTCACACTCCTCAGCTCTGTTCCCTCTTGTATTCCCAAACAAACCTCATTCAGTTTCTGATGGAAGAAGTGGTCTTAAAGATGCTAGATTTCTGTAAGTATTTTTGAAAATAGACCCATATTAAATCTCTAAGTGGCTGAACCTTACAGTATGGCTGTCCTGTTAGCCAACAGAAATCACAGCAGAAAGTGACATTCTTAAATAGCTTCAGAAAAGCTTCACTTATTAAGTGAAGCAATTTAAGCCTTGAAGTAACAGGAATACAGTCTCTTGGTTCTGTGGAGGTATTTGTTTCCAACTGTGATGAAATTCCATGGATCTCTTTCTACATGTCACATTTTTTTAATCTTCTCTTACATGCATTTTGTGTACGAAGAATATTTCTTGAAGTCTGTTAGAAACCAAATTGCCAAGCTTATGACATGCATTAAGTCTTTCAGGAGCAGAGCCACAAATGGAACTGGGAGCTTTAGCTGATGACCCATCCATTCAGTGCTCTTGCCTTGGGCAGGGGGTCTGCCCCTTTGTTCCTTTAGTCCAGTCTAGAGTGTGATTCGTTCCATCCTGACGCTCTGTCACTCTGCATTGTAAGCTCCTTACAGTAAGCTGTCTGTCTTACAGTATCCCAAAGAATTAGAAATGGACATAACTAGGACATGAAAGGTTGAATAGAAGCTCTCTAAATTTTCTTCCTGGGTTTTTGAACCATGAAAAGACCTGGGGGTGTGGCAGGTAGCAAGGGAATGCCCACTGAGTTTCAGAGGTCAGCAGACAGCATTCTCTGAGCCTCATTCTTTTA
Organism: Megaceryle torquata; assembly: GCA_024611175.1. Classification (NCBI taxonomy): domain Eukaryota; kingdom Metazoa; phylum Chordata; class Aves; order Coraciiformes; family Cerylidae; genus Megaceryle; species Megaceryle torquata. The sequence goes on from JANIJG010025581.1 coordinate 6,353, forward strand.
GTAAAAATCAGTATGTACGTACCTGTCCAGCCACACAGGCTCCAAGGGCAGTGTCCTAAGAAGGACCTGCTGCTTATAATCAGAAGCTAGGAACATCACAGATCTCCTAGTGGATCCATGTGATTCCAAAGGATTTATGAACCCATCACAAGATATTTTTTTGTTTGGTTGGTTTACTTTGGTATTTGTTACGTGTCATGACTATGTAGAATCTAGTGCAGTAATTTTCCACAGCTCACTCACCAGCAGTATAGGCTCCCATGACTAGAATGACTCCTGTCATAACTGTAGGATAGGTGGTTTTCTGAGGCCATACCTAAGATTGGAGTCTTCACATCTGTAGAAACTGATTTATGCTGAAATTAACTAATTTACATTTAAAATATTTATAGTCGTTCATACAAACTTTTGAATAATTGTAGTTCAAGCAAACCATCCATGTGAATCCTAATAAGCTGGTTTCCTCTTAGATTTCACGTGGCAGTGAACTCATTTTTAGAGAAGCATAAACCCGAAGTGGTGGAAATACACGTGTCGATGACCCCTGCTATGCTTGCTATCCAGACTTCAGTCCTGGACATTTTGAACGCATGTCTGAGAGAACTCAAACATTATAATCCAGCTCTTGAAGTAGAAGATCTGTCTTTAGAAAATGCTATTGGTAAACCATTTGACAAGGTAACCATTTCTGTTGTTTTCCCGTGTCTGAGGAGATGTAGATCTTCAAACTGTCTGCCACACAAACAAAAATACTACCTGTAAACGAAATAACCAGCAGCGATGAGTGTTCTCCCATGACGCCTTTACTACTGGTACATGGAGACAAACTGTGTTCATCTGTAACAGCGATGTTACAGTTGCCAGCGGGGTTTTTTGTTCTTCCTTGATTTCCAAAATCCCTCACTGATTTCCAGAATACACCCATACAGTCTTTTTTCCCTCTTGAATTTTCTGCTCGTGTTTTTTTTCTCTGTTAGGAGCTGCACTGTATACAATGCATACATCCATGCACGTATCTGTTGGTCTTTTAATCATTCTGTATCTCAGCAGTTGTGTGCGCATTGCTATTTTGAGCAGATCTGACACGTTTGGCGTACGTACACTTTCTGGGGGGTAAAATCATAAAATTCAACCATCATAGTGAAATGTGGTTGGTTGTTACCTATGATTGAATCTTGATGTGAGGCCTTCTGTACTTTAAATATTTGGATGGTTTCTTTTCTTATGCTCTGTAGGGTGCGTATCTGTGTGGTACTCATCTTATATTGAAAATTAAATGACATCGTAATGGTTTTTACTTTCCCTAAGTAAAGGATACTCAATACCAAATGCACAGGCCAGTACCAGTAATATAAGGGCCCTTTTTTTTTTTTTTTTTTTTTTTTTTTTTTTTTTTTTAATACCAGTATTTTATTATTATATGGAAAGGAAAATACGTACTGAAAGCATTAATTTAAGCACATCTTCTAACTGCTGAAATGTTTTATTAGATACAGGCATCTGTATTATGCTATCTTGGAAAAAAATTACTACTTTTTGAAACAAATACCTTACTATCCCATCTGTAATTTGGCATGGTTAATAACTTTGGGCAAGTAGTGGCATTCCCTGTAAAAGAAAACCTGTGCAGTCTTAGCTTTGCTAGTACACTGTATATTTGACATCCTGAACTTTCCAATTTATATTTTTAGACAATACGTCACTATTTAGATCCTCTCTGGCATCAACTTGGAGCTAAGACAAAATCTTTGGTCCAAGATTTGAAGATCCTACGTACTTTGCTACTGTATCTAACTCAGTATGATTGTGTCACTTTCCTTAATCTTCTGGAGTCACTGAAAGCTAGTGAAAAAGCTTTTGGTGAGAATTCAGGTAAATGCTGAATAACCATACAAGTTAATGCATGAAACAGTGAAATGTTTATATTTTTAATTAACATTCTCAAACATATGAAGGTATGTAATTAGGTTTTATGTAACCAGCCATAAGGACGTAGGTTTTTATTGACAGATAATGCTTTCATCTTCCCACTTAACTGCTGTTACTTAACAGCGTGAGATTTGCATCCCATTTTTGTCTTTTACTAAGCTAGTCATTACATAGCAAGCAGGTAGCACAGGTATTCCAGATGAGAGATCTGGAGCTTTTACTGGAAATTGTTGAAACACATACACTTTGCAAATACAAATCTACTACTGCTTTCTTTTTCTCTTCAGGTTGGCTGTTTCTTGATTCCAGTACTTCAATGTTTGTAAATGCTCGAGCAAGAGTTTATCGCATTGCAGATGAGAAACTGAATCAGAAAGGCAAAGTCTCTGAAAAAAGTGATGTAAGGAAGGAAAATGGTACTGATCGTTCCTAATTTTAAGTTTGAAAGTGTCACACGATTTCAGATGCTCTGCATATTATTACTTGTGCTATGGTTCCCAACGTGATCTTACACAGCTCAAAATCTCAATCTGTTAGCTGTCATAAACCAAGACATAATCTTAGTTCAGAAAGCATGTAACGAACAACATAAAACAGGAACGAGGAACTAAGGTTCTTCTAAGCTTGCCTAGCTCATCATTGGGAGAGCTTTTGTGGAATTGTTCTTGAATTACATTGCTGTTTAGCTTGATCTACTTTATGTGAACAGGTAGAAGACTGTTGTTGCTTTTACTGAAAAAAAGTATATTCAAGAGTTTCAGAACTGAAGAATGAGTGAATATTTTAACTTTTTGCTTCACTAAAGCACTTATCCCTATTTTCCAGTGTTTCTGTAAGCGTGCTCTCCAACCTATTAACCAGTTGCATGTGTAGGCTGTTGAATACCATATTTGCCAACAACCATCACATTATTGACATCTAACCACTAAATTAAAATTCTGAAGGGTATTTTGGCTGTAAGAGCCACTATGTTCAATCTCTGTTTCAGAACTCAAAAGGGAATTGGTTCTAGAAAGTAATCCAAAATGGGAAGCCTTGAGAGAAGTACTGAAAGAGATTGAAAATGAGAATAAGAACAGTGAAGACCTTGGTGGCTCAGGTGAGAGAACAGTAAATGTAAGTTTTCACAGTACAGCTAGCTTTTACTGCTTGATTTTGAGAGAAGGAACCTAACTCTTGACAACAGTTTAATTAAAGATCTAGTTTTAAATTTACTAATTTGTAGACTTAAGGAGTTTATGTACATATGTATATATAGCTACGTAAATACGTATAAGCTCTGTAAAACTGAAGAGTTTTCCATCATTTATTTAGTTCTTGCTCTAAAAGAGAAATGCTGTTAGGTACTATGCAATACTGTTTAGGAAAGAGCCTGTATTCTTACCAAAAAATATTCTAGTCTCAAAACCAGTAAAGCTAATAACATGTAAATTTATAATAAACAAGGTCCCTGTCACTCACTTCTAAAGTTCAGGTTCAAAAAAGATAGAGGTTCTGTCTTATGCCCTTTCTCACTCATGCACCTTAAAATTTGCTTCTCCAGGAGATATGCACCTAAATGGGGTAGAGAAGTAGATGGCAAGTGTTTCTAGCTAACTGGTTTGTTGCCTTTCCTATTTTAAGGCTTTTTGTCCCTTTAAATTTCAACAAATTTATTTTAGGAAATAGTAAGGGTAAAAAAAGTGCTCTCTTCTCCCACCCACAGTGTTCTGACCCTGGATAAGAACCGTCTCTCTCACCTAGTGTTGTAGGAGTTTATCTGAGTCAGCTTGTGGAGAAATGTTATTCAAGGCCCACAAATGTCAATAATAATGTGTGAAACATGTATTTTTTAGACTCTTAACATAGCTGACAAAGGCTGAGAATTAGAACAGTCTAAATTGAGTTTTCTCCCATTCCACATTTTTCAAAGCATAAGTAGCTGTCTGAGGTGATTTCAATACATGCTGTATCTGCCTCACTTCAGACCGTCAAAAGGAGAGCCTCACTCAATTAGATGGTGTAAGAACGAGGAATGCTGAACTTCCCTTAACCTTCTCTAATCTTGTTTGGTACAAAACCTCATGCAGTTTGGATTGTATGAAAGTCCAGAGCAGCTATGACAACCAAATGTAAAGGCATTTGGCAGGCGTGCTTCTAGGATCATTAACAACAATTTGCTCAAGACGTGTCTTGCAGCTGGATAAGAAGTGCAGGATAACAGATTATAAACATGATACTGTTTCTTGACTGCAGGGCAAGTGCTTATTTGTGCCAGTGATGACCGAGCTTGTGCGCAGCTCAGGGAGTACATCATTGCTGGAGCAGAAGCTTTTTTAACAAGACTGTATAACAAAACCTTTGGAAAGTATGAGAAAGCAGGAGAAGTGTGCATTAAGGACAGAAAAGCTGTCAAGTCCAAAGGAAATGCCAGACTGGACACAGGACCTCAGACCAAAAAAGCCAAACTCACAGCTCCTTCAAAACCAAATAAACACAAGAAGCAACAAGACCGAACTATAATCCAAATGATGGGGAAAACTGAGGAGGAAAAGAGAGAGGAGCTAGAGGCGGAAGATAACAAAGAATTAAGCAGTAGCCAAGGAAGCAGTATTGAAGAGACCATTCCTGAAGATTTCCATGTGAACTTACCCTCAGATTGTTACTATGGTGTTTTCAAGAACCCGCTCACAATTATTCATCCACTGCAGGGTTGCAGTGATCCCTACGCGCTCACTCGGGTACTACAGGAAGTAGAACCAAGATACGTTGTATTATATGATGCAGAGCTCACTGTTGTTCGACAGCTGGAAATCTACAAGGCAAGCAGGCCTGGAAAGCCTTTGAGGCAAGTTGACTTGGTCAGGGTAATTTTAGTCTTTTAGTCTAGAAAAAATAAAATCATTTAAAAAATCACACTTTCAGCGGTCAGGGCATAATGTACGCCGAGCAATTTTCTTTATTTACCTTTTTCATTTCTGTTAAGCCCTGTTCTTAATTTTAAACAGAAGCATAGTGTCTGGTATCATAAAAAGATTATTTTTACTTCCCAGCAGGTATTTAGTCCCTTAACAGCAGAAACATACCTTTAAATAATAAAAAAAATAATAATAATTCGTTCCATCTTCTACATGATCTCCGCTTAGATGATCCTAGTGGCAGTAGATCCATTTTGAGATGCTGTACTGTAGTCTCATTTTAAACCCTCTCTACAGGTATGATTTTTACACAGTAAGCTTCATTTTGGATTTCATTAATTTTCACATTTCCTCATGTCCTGATTTGCATCCATTTAACAGAGCAGTTGTAATTTTCCAGTCAAATATTTGTATATATGCAATGTAGCTGGCAATGGATTTAAGTTTGGCAGTATTGAGTGTGTCTGTACCTTATAGCCAGGTAAGGACTGTCTAGTGCAAATATAAATGGCGTAACTCACAAAGTTTATTGCATGAGGATAATTGCTGGGTTATTTTATTTTAATTTATTTTTAATTGCCCAATCAGTATGTGTTGTGTCTTCCTCCAGCATCACATTCCCACACTTCAGAGCAGGTAAATCAGACGTAGTCATGCAACTAAGGGTTAGGAGATGCACTTCATGAAAAAGCAATAGGAATAAAATCCTAGCAGTTTGCCAAAATATACCTCAATTAAAATATATACTGGGAAAAAAATGACTCTGCTGAAAAGCTAGGGGCATCTAATTCCTTAATGTCATTTAATAATTCATATTTTTACACGTTCCATATGTGCAAATAACTTTTCTGTTGTTGGTGTGACAGTTTGTCCTTTGTAGAGCCTACAGTTTCCTTGCACAAATACATAATGTTAAAATTGTGGGTGGAGTTTTCTCCTAACCTGAGGTGATGGCCTATTATTTTAGTTTGTTATATACAGTCTAAGGGAGGACTTTAAAAGCAGTAAGAAAGCAGCTTCTCCATTATCCTTGCTTTGTGTCTTGACTGAATGGCTAGCTGGCATCTTAGTTCACACTGCCTGAATCCTAGAATTCCAGTGAGGGTATCTGCCTCTGGGGAAACTGAATGCTGGCTATAAGAGGTTTTGTTGATGATTTTGGAATATCTTTACAGAAAAAGATAGTGTTTTTTCACTTGTCTTTTTCAAGGCAAATACTAATTTGTCAGGCACTTGCTGCTACTAATCTTAAATATTGGTTGTGGGTGTTTTAAACTGAAGTTTTATGATGTCTTTTATTTTTTTCTCCTCCAAACCTCCAGGGTTTATTTCCTCATATATGGGGGCTCGACAGAAGAACAGCGCTATCTCACAGCTCTGAGAAAAGAGAAGGAGGCCTTTGAAAAACTCATTCGGTAATAAAATTAGTTTACTACTTTTTTAATTAGTGTTTTGTGTAATTCCCTTATGTTTACATTTTAAATAGAGTGAAGTTCTTAGCTATGTGAAGGCTTTAAATAAACTTTTAAATCAGTTGCGTTTCTGACGTTAAGAGAACCGATGAGAATCAATGAAAAGTCAAAACCGTACTTTTCAAAGCACCTGATATTTTATTTATTAAATTTAGGGCATTTTAATATTAAATTTCAAAGGCTAAACAACCCCACTTGTATTTTTCCCTAACCGTATATGGATTTCATTTCTGTAAGTGTGGGGTTTGTTTGCACTGCTTATAAGATACTTCTAAGGCTTTTATGAATACTTTTGTTCCCCAAAACTACTTATTTTCTGAGTCTGTGTAAGACAGTGTTTTCCCTGCCAGCGTCTCCTCACGAGGTTATACTGCTATTGCTATTGTCATTAGTTCCTTTGTTTCACGTGCCCTGTGAAGTTCTATAAAGAAGAAAAAATTCAGATGCTAAAATGTGCTAACAATTGAAAATAAAACTGCAGTATCTAGACCAGCAATCTGCAAAAGCTAGTAAAATGCATTTATGATCAAGTTTGCAATTAGTATTAAACTACTATATATATGCTATATATATACAACTATACATAATTTTACATCTGGCTGAAGGTTATTAAAGTATTTTGGTCTATTCTTCTATAATTTAAATTTTTAGTGTTTCTTTCTTTGTGGTTTCTTAGAGAGAAGGCCAGCATGGTTATTCCTGAAGAAAGAGAAGGAAGAGATGAAACAAACTTAGACCTAATAAGAGATGCTAAACCTGCCTCTTTTTCTATTGACACACGCAAAGCAGGTGAGCAGTTCCTGAAGTTAGGCTTGCTGCTCTAAGCTTTAAAAAAGACCTATAACTATTGCATTTGAATCCCATCCAAAGCATCTGAGGCGTAGCCACACCGCTCACTGACTCACAGTCTTGATGGCAAAGAAGCATTATCTCCCTCACTCCATCTACCGCAGTGCAATGGAAAGAAATACGTCTGTCTTTGAAAATGGGTTAATGGAGTACTTGACCATTAAGACAGATACCATTTGGGTTGGTGTTAGGCAGCTTATTAGTTCTGAGACTGTCTAGTATTGCTTCTAGGGAAGTGAAGAGAAATTAAAAAATTAAAACTGAAGTCTACAGATAGTGTAGGCAGTGTTGTCCTTAAGCTAGTAAATGTTGGGGGCTTCTTTTGATCTTGGCAAAACAGATTGCCTGGGTAAACAACTGCAGGTTGTGTTTTTTGCAGTGAATCATCTTTTTTTCTGCTGTTGCAGTGCTAATCACATTTTTGTTCCTTTCCTCTGACATGTATACTCATGTCTTCATCTTTACAGCTCTGTTCCTGTTTTTCTTTGCAGTCTTTTTTTTTTTTTCTTTTGCTCTCTTTTACCATATGTTCTCTAATCTTTGCTGTTACATTCTTTGTAGCGTTGGTGCTCCAGTCTTCATTAGCCCTCCCGCCCATCTATACAGGCTAAAGTGTTACTGTTACAATAGAACACCATATTTATGTGGGAAATAGTTGGAAATAAAAAGGATCAGCTTCATCATCTCAGTTTGCAGACAACTTTTTAAAGACTGTCCTGATGCATTTAGATCATTTTCATCTAGAGTTGTATTTCCTTGTCACATACACAAAGCTTATAGTAGGTAGCATGATATTTCTATTAAACTGCAGAGTGTGCTCCATAACCTACAGTATATAATGTGGCAACTGATTTTGCTCTGTAACGGTGAAAAATTAAAGCCTGGAATTATTATATTGCTGCATTTGAGGTGTATTTGAGATTTGAAGTCCATCTATTACAGAAGCATTGGCATCACACAGGAAAACTATATGACCAGAGTCAGAGATGTTAAGTATTTATCAGGTGAACTGTTTATTTTGCTTTATAGGTGGGCAGGAACAGAAGAGTGTTCAGCAGACTGTAATAGTGGACATGCGGGAATTCCGTAGTGAGCTTCCATCACTGATTCATCGCCGTGGTATTGACATTGAGCCTGTTACTTTGGAAGTGGGAGATTATATTTTAACTCCTGATATCTGTGTAGAACGGAAAAGTATCAGTGATCTGATTGGTTCTTTAAATAATGGAAGACTATATACACAATGCATTTCCATGTCCCGTTACTATAAGCGACCGATTCTCCTTATTGAATTTGATCCTAACAAATCTTTCTCCTTGATTCCACGGGGCTCTCTACATCAGGAAATATCCAGTAATGATATTACTTCTAAACTAACCCTGCTTACACTCCATTTCCCCAAATTACGTATCCTGTGGTGTCCTTCTCCGCACGCTACTGCTGAACTGTTTGAGGAGTTAAAGCAAAACCATCCCCAGCCTGACGCAGAAACGGCAATGGCTGTCACAGCAGATTCTGAAATTCTTCCTGAGTCGGACAAGTATAACCCTGGTCCTCAGGACTTTCTGTTGAAAATGCCAGGTATTAATGCAAAAAACTGCCGTGCCTTAATGAACCACGTTAAAAGCATTGCAGAGCTTGTGACTCTGTCAAAGGATGAGCTCTCCAGCATACTGGGTAATACTGCCAATGCCATGCAACTCTTTGACTTCATTCACCTGACCTACAGAGAGACAGTATCTAAAGGAAGAAGCAAAAGATGACTGAGACTTCAACACGGGGCATAGCTAAGCTTTTCTTGCACAATACTTTGAAAAAGCACATGAAATATTTTAATAACTGCCCTCTGAGACAACCAGCTGCTTCCTGCTAAGGCTGTTCTACCAGTTTTAACACATGAGTTACTTGTTACTGAAGACAGCTTTCAAGAGGAGTAAAGAATGGGTTTAATGGAAAAAATGCTAATTATTTTTATTCTTTCTACAGCACTTTAACCAATTCTATAATATCACCAAATGAACCTAAGTACGTTCTTCACCAAGTCCAGAATAATAAAGTGCTAAGACTAATAGAGAAAGGTGTGTTCTTTGCAAAGCTTTGACGTCTTGTTAAGGCTACAAATGGGCTGTGTGTGATCTGTTTCATGATGTATCACTTTGCCATTTTTATTACCGTCGTACTCTCTAGAAACTGCCAATTTTCAGTTGACAGGGATGGACCTATTTGAAATAAACTGCAGTCTTTTGTCAGGAGTTTGTTTAGAGAACACACTTGCACTCAACCATGAATTTCAGAACATCATCATAAGCCTTTGTCACAGTGAACTACAATTGTATGGTACGTTCTACACCGTATTTGCTTAATTTCTTTTTGACGTTCCCAAGTCAGCACAGCTCTGTCTTGCTAGATTAGGCTAAGTGCTTTCCTTTGGTCCAGACTGGACAGAGATTCTGTGGTGGCACAATACAACTTCATTTTCAGTGCTTATGCTTTTAATTTTCAATCAGTTTTCATAGATCTTTCACCTTCTTCACTTGAAATAGAAAAATGTGTGTATACCATCTGGACTGTTCCTTTAGACCAGCACAGGTTTCCTCTCAGAAAATGCAGTATTTTTCTAAGTAAGGTTTTCAGAAAGTGTTGACAGTTCTTCCAGTATTGTCTTCTTTCTGTGTCCTATTGCACTTGGATTTTAACGTCTTAAGTGGACCATCGGTCAATAAATTCAGTAAAGCTGTGGTCTCTAGGAAGATAATACTTTTAGCATTCTGTGTAGCCTAAAAGAGGGAAGAGGTATTCTTTTGATAGTTTGTGAATGTGTACGTTGTTAAAAACATATATTCTGCACTGAACTTTGATGTGCCACCTGTGTACAAAGTGCTGGTCCTGTGTCATTACATGCTAATGTATTTGTTAGCTGTTCACAAAAACTTCATCTATAATGACCTGCACATATGTATTTATATGATTCTAATGCTAACAAATAATGTAATCTCTATCATTAGAGGAGGAGATACTGATTTTCCTGTATTCAGGTTCAGTCAAAACTGTACTGTGCACTTTTGGGTTTAATGCTTACTGTGATTTTTAACTGTGAATTATGAATTTGTTAACTTACAGACTAGGACTGAGCTGTGACACATTTCCAAAGTAAACATTTTTTTTCAGATGCAAATTTCAGAATTAACTACATCCATAATGAGATGAAAATTTATTAATTATCTTGTTTCTTATTTGACTGTATTGCTATCAGAACATTTATATTTTTAGTGTGTGGTTTATAATCCAGACTTTAGGGTTTCTATTGCCCTACGTGATAATTTATTTCATTTAATATAAAAAGAAGATTTTCCGTAAGACTTTTGCTTATTCAAAGCAAAATTCAAAGTTCAAAAACACTCAGGGTTAAGAATACCTGGAAAGTGGTGCTAAGAGAATAGAAAATCAGAGTAAGAACATAGCTGTCCTAAATGTGTGGCCTGTATGGTCCAATTCAGAAAAGAAGAGCTGAGCAACCTTTGAAAACGGGTATTATTGGTGAATTTGCAACATTAAGAAGTTACAGAAACTGTGGCTTTGGGTTCTTGGTTGGTGGGTTTGGTTTGGTTGGGGTTTTTTTTCAGATGTACTGCATCTTGCCTTTGTCACTGGGGTTTTTTGTTTAGATTTGTATAAGGTGAAAATGAAGAGTGTATGAAGATGTTCTAAAGTTGTAGCTTTGTGTTGTATGATAGATCAAAGTCACACGATGCGACTAAATAATATTTGCTAAATATTTGGATCAAATTGCTTTTTGTTTATATATGTGGGGGGTTTTCTAAGTTGTGGGGTTTTTTATATTGGCTTGTTGGGTTTTGGTTTGGGTTTTTTTTCAATGCAGAATTTGGCTTTTTCTTTAAAACAACCACAAGTAACATTGTATGTTACTACTGCTTATTTGTGATTTGGCATTTTACTGTATTAGGTGGGTTGCAAGTTAGTGCAGTGTCCTTCTGGGGACAAATTGTGAAGAAAGGAGGAAGGGTTCTTGTCTCCTGAAAGCACCTAACCCTGAAATAACCAAGCTGAAGAGTTTACCTGTGTGCAGATGCAACAAAATGTTGTGAGTGAATGATGAGAATCCTTAGGATGCATCCCCTGCCCTTAAGCATTCTTTACCTTGCTTTCTTCAACAGTAAATAAACTTTGTGTATCTTCTTGCCATTGCTTGATGTTTTCAGTTTGTGCTTTTTTTATTATAAAAATAAATTACAAATAAATGAAAATATGGCCTTCAGCTTGAGAGTATCTTGGATTATTTTTTATCCCCAAACCAAGCCTTTCCCTTTCACAGTCACCAAGTACGTAAAACCAGGGGCATTTCTATCCTGTTGTGGAAGTTAACAGTGCCCTTGTTTCTGCAGTTTCTCCTAGGCTTCGATTGCACAAAGTTTCTTCTAGAATACCAATAAGACTAAAATCTCTCTTGAAAAATGCTGCTTTTATTAGCAAACATATTTTGCAGAGAATCGTAGTTCCTATGATTAAGCTATCTGGGTACTAATCCTGCTGGTGACAACTTGCGGTTTCTAGCTACAGTTGCAAGGGAGTCATTTTGCTTGCCATGTTAGCCCTGCGTAGTTTCTAACCAAATAAACTTTACCTTCAAAATCACTTTTTCTGCATGAATATGTATAGTAGGGCTTTTCCTAGTGCCAGTTGTACCAATCACTTCCAAAGTTATGCTTGCAAAACTTCAGTGTGAACCAGTTAACCAGAAATCCATGCTGCCTGTAAAACAGGCAGCTATACTTCAAAAAACCAACTCTTTAAAAGAGTGCAGGAGTTTAAATGTGAGGTTTTCCACGACTGTGAGGCTTTCTCATTTGCAGAGTGACAGTACAACCACAAATAACTTAATTTTTAAAAATAAACACGTGTCTCTAAAGCTTCCTTAGTCACCCAGAATTCCAACTCTATGACTCTACAATAGAATCCAAACACAAACATCTGCCAAAAATTAGTTATTCAATGAGCACATTACTTATGTGCCAAACAGCATAAGGAGATGTAACTGAGGGTCTTTAATGAAACTTGTCATGTGTGGGCTTACCAACTGAAACTTTTATTTCAGGCTCCACAGGATGGGTGCTAGCAAGGTTTACAGCCCTTTCCTAAGGACTGTTTTAGGATGGAGTTTCACTTACTCAAAGATAGCCAAAATTAAATTAATATTCACTTGATCTGTTTGCTACAACGTGAGCTTTTCAGAAATGCAAGTAGGGTCATAAACTTAAAAGTTCAGAAACTACTGCTCCAGGATTTTGTAATAGCTTGTAACTTACTTCACGGGTTCACTCTTTCTTGTAATAGCAAGAGTTGCAGATACTCGCAGAATCAACTCGAACTAAGCACAAACCCTTTCATGTCTCGCATGTAGCTATCTTACTCCACTGAAAATAGGCTCGCTGGAAATGTATAGACTCATTTCTCTTAATTTGCAATTGCCTATGCTTTTTTCCCAAAGTTTTCCATTTTTTTAACTCTAGTCATACTTTCCAAAACTTCCTCTCTCAAGTAATATTCCTACTATCCTGCTCCAGTTTTCTAGCAGCCTAGTCAAGAGTGGGGCATAACTGATACATACATTTGTCAATAATATTTCTTGCTTTTATTTCTTTATTTCCAATTTATTTTAAGTTTGGGTTCAAACAATCTTGTTTGCCTACAAGACGAGAGGGAAGAGTTAAACACCAAAATTCTTGATGTTTACCAGTTAAAAAGTATTTAGCTGCAGTAACAGCAAGTTCAGTGATGCTAGTAATGTGTAGTTGTTGGGTACATCTCTTGTAATCTGGAGTTGTTTATTTTTAAATCAAGATTCGTGTTCTAACACGTATGAGTTTGAAAGGTCACATGATTCCTGTGGTACAGGATGATATAAAAATCTCTTTCAGTATTTCATAACCCTTTAAACCAGTCCGTCCACCTGCCAGCCACGAAAAATGAAACCAGGTAGAGCCACTGTGAAATCTGACACAGAAGGTAGTTGGGAGGTAATTGGCTTCCGTTGATGAAACACTGACATTTGCAATTGTTCATTTCTTAGCTTTAGCTTCTCTTAACACTCTTTAAGGGAACCAGTACCATAATGACTGAAAAAAACATCTTTTTTTCCCAGTAACTTGATGCAGCTAGCATTCACATCTATATATGTTTACATAAAAGGAAGTTCAGAGAAACTGATAATAAGAGGGAACTAAGAGGACCTTGTAGAAAACAAACACGTTAGCACTATTATCTTCACCTGTACTTTACTCTTGGAATCAGTCAGTAAGCTGGGGGGGATCACTCCATTGTAAAAGGCCAGGGATGGCGAGAACGTACATGACTGATTAAATGTTTTGATGAGGTTGTACAAGGAAATATTCAAGTGTTTTAAAGCTTCAGTGCCATTTTTTATTTTGAGTACAAAATGTTAAAGGTTCACCTCCCAGACTTTTCAATAAAAATAGGCTGGCTGGTTTTTCCCTTGAGTTTTGATCCGTATTTTACAAGCTTCTGCACAATAAGTTAAAAGGAAAAAATATTGTCTGCCAGAGTCTTGAAAACAGGGAAGAGATGTTCAGCAGCTTGACTAGCAAATACTCAGCTAAGAGCTGAACTGAGTCTCGCTGAACTTAGTGAGTGTGAGCAGGGCTACTGCCCTGCTGTGGTGATTTGTTTCCTAAGCAGATGTTGCTGCAATATACCCAACTGCACCTGTGCACGTACTATTTTCGTGTGGTTTTTTAGAGGAAGGCACAATTGTCTTGATCCACAACTGCTATATAGCATCTTCCTAGGAATATTAAACGGGGGTTGAATAGATACTGTTTTCTTAAGCTTGCATTTCACCATAGTCCTGTTTGTAAGAGCTTCCCTCTGTAAATAAAAACATAGGCAATTTCATTTGTAGGTTCCTCTGTCAGTGTTACTTCTTTTTTTTATCAACTTTATCATCTACTATCAAAGAACAATAGGCCATAGTTCTTCAACAACTGACACTGTTTCCAAACTGGAATTATTATTGAGCAATGCAGTCCTGTTCTAGACCTCCCAGCTTCCTCCTCAGCTCTCAGGGTGGCACTTACACCATCCACATTTTCATTCTTTGGTTATGAAAAGATACGTGGGGAAAAAAAAAAAGCTTGCTTGTCTTTTTTAATGACTGCCTCATGTAAATTTGTTCATCAGGTCACAATAAGTAATCTTTTTATGGAGACTCAAAGAGAAGCCACTGGTACGTCCCTTTATGAGATAGCTGCATTTCTGTAAGCTAGGCCCAAAGAAGGCTCAACAGTTTCAGAAACTACCAAGTTAGCAACCACAGCTGAGCCTACTCAGTGAAGGATTTTAGGCAGAGGCCTTACAGAAGATTTTCAAGAACGCCAGAGAATAAATTTTAAGGGTAGAATTTTCAAAAGTCACTAGTAGATCTATCACATATGTACTATGAATTTAGAGAGTTTTATTTTTAAATTGCCATTCCCCGCCGCTCCAGCTTCTCTTTCATAAATAAGAGTTAGAATTCCGTCAGCACGGAAAGCTCACAAGGGTGTCCCAGAGTATCTCTGGTTTCTCTCGTTAGTGCCCGTTAGCTGCTGCCGGCAGAAATGTACCGACATTCAGAGCTCAGACATACACAAAGCAATCTCCCGAGCCATTCAAAGCTGGGAGTTAGCTCAGCAAGAGTGGCGTATAATGTCTGAACTTGACATTGCTGCATTGCAGCCCCCCTAAAAACAGACAGCACGTTTCTCATTTGAGTTATTTGCTTAGAGACGCCGAGTTCCCATTAGCGCAGGCAGTGGGGGACACACTCCCGGCTGTCTTCTGAACACCCCCTTGGATGAGTGGACTGTCACAGGGCCTGTGGGCAGCAGGAGCGTGCAGCTGCAGTGGAGGTCTCTGTACCATATACCCACAGCATCATTTAACACTGACTTAGGTAACATCCTGCAGCTTCTTTCTTAGTTCTTGGTGCTGCGTTTACATTATTTTCAGATGCTCTGTTCGGCTTTTATTTTCCTTCTATTTATTTTCTGGAATTCTCTAATTGATTTCTCTTATGCTTCCCTTACCGTAACGATGTCTGTCTGAATTCTTGTCCATTTGTTAGCTTTCAAGAATGCTTTTTAAGCATTGCTGCAGTTTGTGATGCCTACTGAGCACAGCTAATACTGAGCTCTTTGCAAGACTGGCTGCACTGGAGCCTCGTCCAGCACTTATTATCCAGAGGCTTATATAAAAAAATGTATTGTACGTCATTTTCATTTTGGTCTCAGACTTGAGGCATATCACACTTGGAAAAATGACATGGAGAAAACACCGAGCATCAAGTTTGCTGTTCTTCCAACGTGTAATTCTTGGTTTTGTCTTGGATTTTTATTTTTTTGAACAGATGTGAAGTAGGCCAAATATAGATACAAGAATAAGGTTATTTTACAAATTGATCCCAGCCCTGGAAAACTTTCAAAGCATATTTACACGTCACAGAATTCTTGGAATCTGCAGAAGATGCAAACTTTCTCGTGGCATTTATCTCTCACGGTCCTTTTAACGTGCCGAGCAATACAACCGGCAAGTTTTCAGAGCGCAAAAACCCTCATATTCCACGCATAATCTTTTCTTTCAGGACCTGGGGGATCTGTAACAGCAAAAAATGTTAAAGCTGTGTCTACAAACACCTAGAAATGTTCGAGGTCTGGGTGCATGACATGCTATCTATACAGGCAGTCTAAAATAGTCAAGATGTCTCAACCAAGCCTTGAATTGCAGCAATAAATCTGCTGTCTTATATTTTGCATAACTACTACAGTAAATTAGGGGGTTGTGAATTTTAGCATTCTATTGCACATCACTAGCTGACAGAAGTCATCATCAGGATTTTCTTTTTCACTTCAGTGTTTACTAGATGGAAGGTTTGAATGACCACATACTAAGTCATAGGATTTTTTTTTCCACAAAGTGTCATCACTATTAAAATGTCTTGTGGTTTTTTCTTTCTTCACCCCATCAGCTTCTTAGGGATCCTGACACATTTCTAGTGGCGTGAATAACACGCGCATTATTACCCAAACAGACGACTCTCAACCGATACCCGCCAGGATTTGGGGGTTGGTTTGGGGTTTTTTGTTTGCTGTTTTGGTGTTGGTGGTTGGTTTGGGGTTTTTTGTTTGTTGTTTTGGTGTTGGTGGTTGGTTTGGGGTTTTTTGTTTGTTGTTTTGGGGGTGGTGGTTGGTTTGGGGTTTTTTGTTTGTTGTTTTGGGGGTGGTGGTTGGTTTGGGGTTTTTTGTTTGTCAGTTTGGTGGTGGTGGTTGATTTGGGGTTTTTTGTTTGTTGTTTTGGGGGTGGTGGTTGACTTGGGGTTTCTTGTTGTTTTGGTGGTGGTGGTTGGTTCAGAGTTTTTTGTTTGGTTTGTGATTTTTGTTTTTTTAAATGGTTTAATTGTCTGAAGGTGAAGAGCTTTTATCTAAATGCAAGATTAAGAACAACACAGCATTTCAGGGATGAAGTACTTTGCACATAAGTGAGGTTTTGGAGTGTTTGTTAACTGAATGTAAGAACTGCTAAAAGTTCAAACCTTAAAACTGGATCAAGGATTCTAACTACACTGGAAATGAAGTTCCTTCCATGAAAAGAGAAAAAAAAAAGCTTTCAAGTGCTCTCAGTCAATTAGGAAAGAATACCATCACATTTTCTCCAAGGTACTGTACAGATCTTCTTTACCTTGAGTAACAACAGTTTAAACTAGGAACTTGACTACAAGTTCTATTTCGGAAAAAAAAGGATTTTAACAAGACTTGAACGGGTACAGTAATGCATTTTTCTACGTTTTTTTAACTCTTTAGCTGTAACAATACAAAGGATTCAGAATAATGAACAATCCCTTCTGGTTTTGCTCATATTATATCTTGCTTTGTTTCTTCTAATGTATCAGAAGTACACACGGCTCCTCTATGTCTTGGTCTATGCGTGTCCCAGGTTCGTGAGGGATTCCCGGTTCACAAAGGATGGTGCTCACACACACGGCTAATAAGAGACACCAATTTATTCAAGCACTCACACACACGGCTAATAAGCAAAAACCAGTGTTATTCAAGCAAACCCAACTAGCTACCTGGCATCCCCACATACATACCAACCCCAATGTGGTAGCCAAACCACCGAGCAGGAGGAGGGTGTGCAGCGTGGTGCTTGGGAAGAGGAGTCAGCAGGTCCTAATGCCTTCTGCAGGGCGTCCCCTGGATCGAGATGTGCATCAGGTTGGCCTTCCAAAAATGAAATCTTCTCCCCACCACAGCAGGCTACTTATAGCTTTCCTGGCAGGGGTGCGGAGGCTGCTCCAGCGTCGGTGCACAAGTGGACAGCCCACGCACCGAGGCTGAACAGTATTCCACCCGCGCTGGCTAGCAGCGGTCATTCCCCTGTTGCGCATGCGTGGGGGTCTTGGGGCACCTCTGGTGGTTGTTACTTCATCAATCTTCATCCCCCTCATCCTGTCCTTGAGATGTCCTTTTGTTGTTTGGTTCCCAATATCGCCCACCAGAAAACAAGGAGCTGGCTAAGACTGCCTGACTGCCCCGTGCACCTGCACATGCCAGACATGGAAGCAAATCCTGTGCTCTCCAGTGCAGTGCAACAACAGGCAGTGGTGTGCCGGCGGGACGCAACGACCGATCAGCGTGTTCCAGTACGGACACAATGCGCGCGTAAAGAGATGAGGCAAAAAGTAGCATACGAAGTTCGGAGTTAAGTGAAATCACTGCATGGTAATGCTGCAGGCTGGATCATGGGCTGGTTGGTGATTTCTTGAATTAATACAGGAATTGTCTTTTTTAATGACCACAGACATAGCTGGAACTTATAACTTGACCTGTTGTGGTTGAAAGATTACCACCTCTAGTCAAATACCAGACAGGCCCTATGAGGAGAGTACAGTGCCTGTTCGGTAAATTATAAACTTAGGAGCTTCCTTCTGTCACGCACTTGGTGATTAATTTATTTTATCTCACAAATAAGGAGCCAGAGAAACTAAAGGCAAAGAGGTATGTCCAAGGTGACAAAGCAAGTCTACTGAACCGTGAAACTGACAATAGCCACTGACTCATACCTCAAAATATAATACTTATTCTGTTATTTACAAATTAGCCACTTAGACTCTAGCACTATTTCATTTTACGAGACTGTATTAGAAGAGTATTTGACCTAAGAATTAATATTTCCCAGGCCTTTTTCGTTGTTTGTAAAGGTTAAACTTACTTCTGTAACTGTGCTTATTACCATCTGGTTTGCCTTTTGAGCTGTTAACATGGGGAGAGCACAACACTGTGTCTAACACTGAGATAACAAACAATCATTCATTTCTACTAAAAGAGTACTCAAAATACCTAAATCGTTTCCACACCTAGTATACATAGCTGGGACCCACTGTATCCATTGTAGGGAACAAGTACCATCTCACTCTGCAATGTAGTTGTGTATCAGGCTGTTTGCTCATCAAGGCTATCCCAAATTTTAAAATGACAAAGCCACCTTAGTTCCCCATTTGCACCATGCTAAACAGGTCTGAAATGCTTAATCATGGGCCTGCACAATCTCCAAGAGAAGAACATGGGCTGCTTTTCATCACTGCAGCCAGTATTTGAACGTGAGTAGCTCACAACACTGCACACTACTGTCTCCATACTACAAGTGGAGCCTGGGAATACATCCTGTAGTCTTCCCTACACACCCATTTTCTTGCCCAGTATCAGAGAGATAGTGTCAGGCAAGTCTGGTGCTCTGTAGCACAACTATTCCTATCAGCATTGATTATAAAGTCACAATCAGCACTTTGATAACTCTGATTTCTATCCTTAATCTCTTCAGGTAGAATCATGCAGCAGATGTGTAGAGATTGCACTTCTTCCTAACTGCACTTTTGATTAACTCTGTAAAGCATACAATCCCCTGCCTCTGCTACATCAAATTATTATGCTCACTGGAAAAAAAAAAAAAAAGAAGTTTTGTAAATGTAATGTAAACGAAGTTTTGTGACGATGTTTCAGTGTGAAATGTTCTGCGGTGATGTTAAAAACGATGTTTGGCAATGTAAAGTAATTCTCTCACAATCAGAGAGAGAGACAATCTTTTTTTTATAGTGCATTCTTTCAGAAATTTTAAATGTTCATTACTTTATTAGTGCCCATTTATTGGTAGATGCTGTTCTACTTTTTATATAAAGGGATTATCATTTCTGTTTAAACGCCACTGAAGTATTCAATTAGGGAGGTAGTATCTTCTAGGCTTTAAAAACTGAAATCTTTAAACATGCTTCTATTAAGTAATAAGCAAAATCAACATATGATCACAGTCTTAAAAAAACCCACCTTCTTATAATCTGCTGGTCTATTGCTAATCAATACTGTGAATAATTCACCCTGGCATGTTCACGTAGAGAAAGCCAGTGTATTTTCTTGAAGATGCCTGGCTTTAAGGCTAAGAAATGTAACTTTTCAAAATAACTCCCACACTACACTTTGTCCAAACAACATTTTCAAAGTTGAAATTCACCCAGTGAAGAGCACAAACATCCCATCAAAGGGTTTTTTACCACCTGGCAGGTAAGATTTCATCTGGTGGCACATACCAGTTAAATATGAATGTAAATCACTGCTTCCTTAACCATTTATGCAAATTAACTTGTCCGTTGGACATGAGGTGCTTATATTTTAAGCTTCCCAAAATGATTAATGATTTGGTCAGTGTAAGTTGACACAGAAAGCATCTGCAGATTAATAAACCAAACACTATCTGCTGATTTATAACGTATTTGTTTCAGCCCCATGCATGCTGAATGATGGCCGTGGCAAGCGATTCGAATGGGAACTTTACAGCTTCCCCAATTCCACAGTCTGAGAATGATGATTTCATTAGCAATATTTATCAACTTTTTTTTTTTTTTTTCATCTGGGATCTGATTAATTTCCTAAGGAAAATCAAACTTAGAAACAAAAACAACACCATGCTGTTTGAAAGCACAAAAAAAAAAGACATAGAAGTCAAACTGATGGTAAACTAGGTGTGATAAAAAGTTGCAGAGGAGGAGCTGAAACACAACTCTTCAGTTGAGACAGAAGTGTGGGTTTAAACAGCCATCTACAGAAACTGAAGTCAGTGGTGTCCATCTCTCCTTCCTAGGACAACTTTGTGTCCTATTCCACATAGATCAATACACATTACGTACAGTATAGTAGGACAGAGAACTGAGGAAGCCTGTGCTAGAGCTCTGCAGCTGAATCACAGCTGCATCAGCACAAGTATGGGTGATAATAAAAATTGGTTACACTACTGAGCCAGTCACACAGTCCTAATCCCAAGGAACAAGCAGAACAGGGATGTGAAAAGGATGGTGCTTAAAAGGTAGGATGAACATGAATAATTAATTTTCTGGGACTGCAAAATGATGTGATCACCTTCAGATTTTACCCATCTGTTGCTAAGCAGCATTCTTTAGTCACAAGCTTTGACGTACAACATGAACAGCAGCCTCCGCACATTTTGCTATTTTTACATTTTAAACTGTTCTTTTACCAAGATTTCATAATAATAATGTTTCAACATAATAACAAAATAAGAACAAAATAAAATGAGCACTGAGATTTTTTTTTTATCTGGGATCCGATTAATTTCTTAAGGAAAATCAAACTTTGAAACAAAAGCAGCACCATGCTGTTGGAAAGCACAAAAAAGAAGACACAGAAGTCAAACTGATGGTAAACTTCTCATCGTCTGGGAGAAGGTCTCCGTTACTACCTGGGACAAGTAGCCCATGGACTCTCCAGTCTCAGATAAGGAATTAGGAGAGTCTCCATCTTCCGTGTACCAAAGTAGGTGCTAATACTACTTAGCCTAGTAAGGGAATAGATAAAGCGGGTGATGCACAATGCAATTGCTCACCATGCAGAACTCGATCCCAGCCAAACCCAGGACACACAGTCAAACAAAGTGAGGAACCATTTTAAATTGACCATCAGCTCCATTTTCTTTGACATTCATGAAACGACCAAATTGTAAAGTACACTGGCAGTCTCATGGAGTACGTGGCCTGGAGCAGAAGATGCCTTC
Organism: Megaceryle torquata; assembly: GCA_024611175.1. NCBI lineage: Eukaryota > Metazoa > Chordata > Aves > Coraciiformes > Cerylidae > Megaceryle > Megaceryle torquata. The sequence goes on from JANIJG010025581.1 coordinate 27,630, forward strand.
CAAGAAAAGAAAGGATATATACAATAGTCATAGCAGGTCCTTTCCTGCACTTCTACAGAAAAGAGAAGGGTTCTGCAAGGTCTCCTAAACCATCAGCAAGGTAATAAATCATACTCTAAAGGATAAAATACAAAGTGGTTCACTGGTGCTCCTGGGTAAAGGCAGATTTACATAAATTTTCTGAAATTCTTAATTATTAACCTCATGCACAGAAATAAATTTTAAGCATATGAAGATATTCTTTGCAGTGCTTCAACAGAAGTATATTTCCAACATGTTCTAAAGCAGCATCTTAAAAATTCCTAACAGCTTCAGGACATCCTTAGGCCTATAAATAACAAAAATCTAAACAATTCCTATGCTTAATATAATCCAGTTATATGGCATTTCTGTTTGTAGAAAAGCATAACTTTATGACACACTTCATCTGAGTGGGTGCTAATTGTGGTTGGCACGGTAACCTATGAATCTGAAATAGCATAAAACTGGCTATGTTTTAAAAGAGGTACTCCAGTTATTTGTGTTAGCAGATACAGAATTCAAATGCTTCCTTGAGAAGGACATTACAAATGAGTGTCACAATGCCTGAGGCTTAGTATAAGGAAAGAAACACTGCTTGAAAACATACACTAACTTTGTCGTTGTTGTTGTTAATTCTTTGGTAGAGCTTATACAGAATTCGTGCATATGAATATACAGAATGGTGTAGTTACCAAATATTTGCACTTCAGAAAAAGAAAAATAGACTGGCAGACCTGCAGAATACAGGCATTGTATGCAAATCTTTCTATTAAAAAAGAAAAAAAAACAGTAGCAAGTTATTCTTGATAGCTAATCAATGGGATGCACTGGGTATCGCATTAAAAGCGGTGAAATCCCATGTTCTTATGAAGCTATATATACAGGCAGAAGTGACAGCAAGATATTCTTTATACTGCTGGACAACAGCATCTTCTTCTCTTTATCAACCCATACATGGACTTACTGGTCTAGAAGACATAGAATAAACTCTCTGTTCTAATATACTTGAGAAAAACAATAACAACCAAACCAAAAAAACACCACCACAAGAAAAAAAAAAAAAAAGGAAAGCTTTTGGAAAAAACATCAAATTATTCTGAGGTGCCATACATAAGACTTCTGCAGATACATCTCAGACAAGTACACTGATGATTTTACTGCTTTTACTTGATATGACTTTGACAAACAAAACCACACAAAACTGCAAGGGTGAATTTGGTAATTCTTGTGCTAATTTAAAATTAATTGCAGAATATTTTTATTGCATGTTTTCAATAATGAACTGTCTTTATTAACAGATATGAACACAGTGTTTACATCTCTAGAATAATCAAATTATTTATATTAAGCCTGTACTAGATCTGACAAGCATGTGTCGTTTTTGAGTAATTACTAAAAACTTTTTTGGCATTGTTTCATTAAATAAGCAATCCTTCCCTAAACTATACAGCTTACAGCTGCATGACAAAATATATGTTTACTTTAAATATTTGTTGTTGTGCATTAATATGGGTATTAAAATATTTTGTTCTTTGTCTGCTTTTCCCATTCAGCAGTTTCTAACAGAAGGACACTAGTTTGAAAGCAACAGAAGGAGGGGTAGGTCCACCTCTTCAAGCAACAGCAGTTGAAAGTTTACTTCTATTGTAAGAAAGGGAATATAGAGTTCAGTGTTATTCTTGGAGGCAAATGCTGAATGCTCTAGCTGAACTTCTGCGTAATAAGAAGGAAGTGGTCAAGCCCAAGGCAGGAAAGGTGGTGCTCAAAAGGCAAGAGCTATTGTGTGGAGCTGGACAATTCCATTGGGTGTTTTTATGAAAGAAACCATTTCCAAATAGTTATTTGATGCTTTAAATTTATCTTCCTTTTCACTGACCACTACCATCGTGTTGTTCTAAAAAGCTAATTCTAAATTCTAAAATACTTTCAAGAAAGGAGTATCAGCTGTGCTTAATGTCAACCATTTAACACATCTCTGCCTCTGACACTTTTTTCTCTGGCATTTTTTTGACACTTTTCCCCCCAGGTTTTTGGTATTCTATAACACCCCTTATCATGGAATTCTCAAGGTATTCCATAATATGAAACACATCTATACTCCTCCAACAAATTAACTGGGAAATGCCTTAATACAAGCAGCAGCTGAAATAACTAGAATAATCTAGACTGCATTGTGACGTTAAAGATTTTATACGCCTCTTGCAACATACTGTTGTACGTGCTTGTTTCCCCCTGTTCTGTACACTCTGTTAAGGTGTAATCTGCATTTCTGCAATAATCCTGTCATTTCAATTCTTATATACAAGATAGAAATGCTATTCATATGTTACCATCACCTGAAATCACAACCAATCTTTCTTATGTTTCTGCTTTTTAAAAGAGTTGGGTCATTTAAAGGAAAAAGAAGGTGTAGCGGCAGCCTGACCTTCATCAACATAATCTCTCCGTAGCAAATGGATGTCTTGTTTTTTCAGGAAAACTGAAAATAAAGAATTATTTGTGAATGGAAAACATTCCAAAAGATTAATACAGGAAATATTCCTGTTATTCAATCCATTTGAAGGAGAAAAATAAAAGTCATTAACATCATTTCTTTGGCATAATTCTCTTCAGGAACATTCACATCCAAAATTCTTTGCTAGAATGCAGACTGTAAATCTGTTTTCTCCGAGTTACTTTTGGGTTTGTGTGTGAGCTACTGAATTTGTAGGTGAGGATTTTTTTTTTATTATTATTATTTATTTTGTTCAATTTTTAGTTTTTCTTGAACTCTCTAAACCAACTTTTTACCCCCAAAACATTAAAAAATGGGAATATTTCATAGGAAAGGGCGGCATCAAATATTAAGCGATACTGAAGAATAATATTTACACATTCTAAGCGTTGGGGTGACTTGATGAAGCCTCCTTGATTAGTCCTTAGGGACTAAATGTAAAAAATACAGACGCAGCTTTGTTCAGTCGAATCACTGGTTTGTGTGAAAACACAAACATTGCTGAATAAGAATCAATTTGTGTATGTCTTTAAATAACCTCTACGGATTTCTGACAACATTAAATCATTTGTGCATGAACATAGGCCTTCAACTAAAGGTATTCCAACAGTTGTTCCATGGCACAGTTCCTTTTTACCTCTAACAGTCTGATCTATTTCCCCGTTCCATGCATCTCCTTTAACTTTTTCTGGGTTGGTGGGTTTTTGGTGGGTTTTTTTGTTGTCTGCTTTTTTCCCCGTTTGTTTTTTTGGGTGTTTTTTGTTTGTTTGGGTTTGGTTTGGGTTTGTCTGTTTGTTTTTAACAGCAATAGTTTATCTAATAATTTGTCCTGTGTTTATAGTAAACCACGTGTTAAATTCTTCTATTTGTCGTTCTTCTGCCTTAGCTTTGAAAGCTTGCAAATAATGTAATGGCAAAGCAGGACTAAGATCTTAATATGTGCCATTTCACAGCTTTTTTACATCTTCCTATAAATCTGAAACTTCAGATATAAATTGATTTTACTCAGTTACACTTTAATCAATTTGTAATCCTAATTTGATTACTTAGATGCTACACATTATTTATTTGTAGTTGGATTGCATTTCTGGTTTTAACAGCAGACTCTCATCTGAACTCTTTTTAGGTGACAAGTAAATCTGGAGCAAATTACAGGTTTTAATAAGATCTTTACATACTTCATTGCTGAATTTCTGGGTCACCACTAGTTTTAATTTCTTTCTGAAATTGGATAAAATCTGATTAGTTAACTATAATCTAAAGGGATGTAAGAGATATGTACCCTGTTTTAAAAAGCAAAATAATAACCCTTCCAATTCATCTAAATAATTTGAACAAGTAATTCTCTAAACGCCAAAGCATTATTTTATAATGAAGCATATTAGAATCTTGTTTAGAATCTTAAAAACATATGAAACTAAAAGCTGTGGCATCACTGCTGAACAAACGCACTGAAAAACTCTCTAGAGCAGGGAAGCAGGCTTTGCTTTGTTCTCTTGTACTACAGGCACAATGTAGTCTCCTAGCAAGCTCCAGGACACTACTCAAGTGCAAATAACAGAACTGTACTAGACCATAGCACCGAGTGGCAGCTCAGTTCTTAATCTGTGAGCTAAAAACCATACAAAACGAAAGCAGTTGCATAACAATGAGCCTGATGCAGCATACTTAAGGGAGTGGGACCAGCTCTGTATTACTGGATGTTAGTAAAATACTTCTGTGAGCAATGCAACGAAGTAATTATTATGTAGGTGCACGCACGTACTCTGCTTGCAGAATGCGTATTCTCGCACATTCTCAAGCGTAAACCTCTGGTAAGAAATGAGGTGGGTTTTTTTCCTCCTGATTGGTTTAATGTTTGATCCAAGTTCAGGCACCTCCGATATTCCTATCTAAGCCTAAAGGGAAAATACGTGAGTTATAAGTCCCATCTTGCTTCTGGGCATTTGCACAGACGAAGTCTGAAGCCATACCCCAGGTTTCGCTTCGAATTTCAAATTCGTGCGACTGCAACACCTGGAAGAACGCAGCGTGGAACCCGCCCCGGGGAGCTGTGCTCTACTCACCCCCGGCTCGCCTCAGCTGCAGAAATCCTGCCTAGCCCCGGGCCCCTCAGCTGCGCCCTGTCGCCCCCGAGCTAGCCCCACAGGGGTAGCCTGGCGCAACCCTGCCGCCACCTGCCAGGTGCACCCAGAGCGAGGAGGTAACCTGAAAACAGGCGGCAATTACAGACCTGTCGGGGCGCGCCTCGGCCGAGGAGCTGCCGTGAGGAAAGGGAGTGGCTAACCTAGGGCCCGAAGGAGCGACCCCCGAGAAGGCTGCCAGCGCAGCCCCACACGCCCAGCAGGAGGGGGCAAAACAGTAACCGGCAGCTACCGCCCGTCCCTCTCCGCGAGGAGCGAGTACCCGGATGCAGTCGGGCCGACCCCGGCCCCGCCTCCTCCCTCCGCCCCCTTCCCGCCTCTTCACCCCCGCCTCCCACGTGTGTGAGGCGCTGGCACGCTCCGGCCTGTCCGCCCCCACCCGAGGGCCAACCGCCGGGGCGCGCGCCCGAGGGCGGTCCTGGCCGCAGAGCTCGCGAGAGGACATGTCTGTGGCGGCGGCGGCGGCAGAGGGTGAGCGGGCGAGGGACTCTGGGACGGAGGGATGGTGCCGCTTGTCCGGGCTCCTCCACGAGGGGTCCGCGGGGGAGCGCGCGTCACGTGGCGGGCGGGCGGGCGGGGCACCGGGTGGCCGCGGTGCCGCGCCCGCGGGGTTGGTCGTTCGGGCCGCCGGGGCAGGGAGCCGCAGTCTCGGGGCAGCTGCTGCCGCCTGGCCACTAGGTAGGCTGCGGCGCAGCCCCGCCCGCGGGTGGCCGCCCGCTCGCATCGGCCAGAGCCGTTTTACAGAGGCTGAGGCGTGTGGGAGCGCGCCTCGTCGCCTGGGCTCGGCGCCAGGGAGGGGGGGCGGTCGGCCCGCCCGCTGCGCTGGTGGGAGCGACGGCCTCCCCTTCCTGCCGGAGGAGGACGGGATCCACGCAGTGCCGGCTCCTGGGGACGCGGCGGTGGCGGCAGCGTCCTCTCAGACCTGCCGGGCCTCTCTGGGGGCTCTCCGCCCCGTAGGGCCGCGTAGGTGGAGTCAACCCGGCGCGGGGCGCTGGTGCCCGCGCCTCTCTCGCATAGTGCTCTGGGTTGCACCGAGGTCTACGGAGATCAACTTCTGCCGCGCTTACGCTTATAGATTTTCCTTCTGCTTCCCTACGCTCATGGGTTGTTTTTTTTTTTTTAATTATATTTTAGTGAGGGACCCAAACTCCTGGGTGAGGTTCAGGGCCTGTGGGTAGAAGGGCTTAACTGCAGGGCCTGGCCTTAAAAATACGTGCACTGAAACCTTCTCCTTGCTCAAAGCAAAAAAGCTGAGACCTGCGGCCTTAGTGAGCCAAACCATGCAACTGGAGTGTAGGTTTATTAACCTGTGAAAAGAGCAGCCGCCCTTACACCAGGGACTGTTAAAGGGTTCGGTTTGTTACTGGTGAAATACACGCATTTCAGGTGGCACTTGAATCACCTTTCTACATAAAATTACAAGTGTATGTGCAGCCTACGCTATGCGCAGATCTGCATCTCAGATGCACATAAACCTGTTAGCATTTGTGAGAGTGACAGTATTCAGCGTGTAGGCAGCGAGGTAAAGAGCTGTGCTGCAGCTCATTTCTACCGGCCAGCAGTTCAGTTCGCACGTACGTTCTGTTTATGTGGGTTTGTATCGGTTTCCGAGCGCAGTGCAGAAAACTGCTGTTAGGCTACCTCAGTGCAGTGGAGACCAACAGTACTGGCCTTCATGGCAGGCCAGGTGGCTGAAATAAAAACTGCAGGATTTAGAAAAAAAAAAAAGAATAATTTGTTTAATCCTGAAGTAGATATCAGAGTTACCCTCTTGTGTGTATTTCACGATACCATAAAATCTCATAACTGCTGTCAGTGTGTCTGAATCTTTTAATTCAGACTAGCTTCAGCCACCTTTCAAGAAAAAACCAACCATTTACACTGTACTGTAAATACAGCGTGTTCTAACGTTCATGTTTATGGGAAGGTGACTGCACTTCTTCCTCACGCATCTTTTCCTTTATGATGGAAAAATGCCCAGGTTTTAAGTTAACCGATGTTTTAAAGCTTTCAACAATGCCAGCTCAGTTGGCATTTCATAAGATTATTTTCTTAATGTTTGATATTTTACCTAGCTACTTCCTGAAGTTTTATTTTATGTGTAATTAGGGGAAATTATTATTTTGTGGTTGACTTGCATGTAAAACTTGAGAAAGTGCTGTCTTGTGATCACAACAGTTACTAAGAAAATAAAAACATCTGGAAGTTGAAAATCCTTAGTACGCTACTGGAAGTGCAGAACAATTTTCAAGATTCAGAAAAACTGAATTCTACAAGTGAATTTTTAGGAGCAGTCATAAACGTAACATGAAAATCACCTCGCTGTTTACCACTTTTAAAGGTGGGGCTCTGTTGAGTGAGTTGTTATGGACAAGCTTAAAACAAGGAGGCTAATACCAAGATACTCAGACAAATTTAGTTTTAGTTTATATGTGTAAAATGTTCAATAAATTGGAGCCCTTGCTTATTAGCCTGGAAATCAAATTAGATAATTGATGAAATTGTGGCTTAATGTGATATTGGATAGCGAGAATACTTACATTGTTTTGCTCTTGGGTTGGTTTTTTTTTTTTAAAGAGGATTTAGAGCATGGGTTAAATAACTGTTGGATGGGAGAGGGAATACCCTTTATTATAGGCTATTTCTGGGTTTTAGGCCTTTTTGGTGTTTCCATCTTGTGACATCTTCCTCTTGTGCATTTTTGTTTGCTTTTTTACATGTTTCAATCTTAACCTCTTTCACCAATACCTGTAGAAATCATAATAACAGCTTCAGCCTTTGTCCATGCAAACCTTTAAAAGAAGAAAAACCTCCGTCTGTTAGGATTCATCTCAGAACAAAAGCAACATTGTGTGGCTGGGCAGTGTTTTGGACCTTTTGGGCCATTACCTATGGTTTCAGAGCCAAAACTGGAAAACCTCATTAATGTTGTATGGAACATTTAATGAATGCCAGCCTTAATGATAGTTGTGTGTTGGTATTTAAAAAACTCCTCTTAGTTTAGTATGCAGGAGGGTTCCATTGACATAATAATGTCTCTGTATGCTTAGATGTACACTCACCCTCTAAAATATACCAATAAATGGAATGTTGATGACAGAACAAATACATTCAAGGAGTTCTGATAGCAAAAAGTAAAAATGTGTTTGTGAACAGTTCCCTTTTTCTTTATAAAACATTCTTTGTATTGGAATCTATGGAAATGTAAAATGTATTTCTGTTGTTAAATGATATTACAGTGCATAGATACTTGGCATGTACATTTTGAAGCGTGAAGACGTTCCAGCTCTAAGGAATTACGCAAGATGGGCTTGAAGGAGCTAGGACTGTTCTTACATACTGTGGCTGAGTTAAAAGGAGTGGCTAGTGCACCTCTTGCCAGAGGTAACTGCAAAGACAAATAATTATTGTGGTAGAATCTGAGTAGTAATATGAAAGGTGCTTAAAAATGAGCTTGAGAGCATATTCAGATTACTTTACCCTAAGGATTTTTAACCTAGTAAGATACCTTAACATCTCAAAACTGCAAAAACTGATAAAGAGCAACTTGTATTCCTAAGTTTTTAATTTCTTAATTGGAGTAGAACATGAAAATTTTAAAAGAATCCTTGTGACAGTTTTGTGATTTAATTAATTTTTTCTTGTCTTCTATTTTTACTTTCCAATTGACCAGAAATGTGCTGAAACAGACACTGTAGAAGGAGACTAGAGATACCAGGTAAGTGCTGTATCTTAGAACAAAGCTTTCCAAGTGCAGGGTTGTTTGGGGTTTGTTTGGGGTTTTTTTCGGTTTGTTTTTTTTTTTTTATAAAGCTGTCATTTTTTACTGAGCAGTGTATTACTTTAAATTGTGCTAGTTTTATAATCCTGTTAATATTGAAGGTTTTCCAGGAGATATGCTCTTGTAAAAAGAGAAATTTGAGGCTACATAATACCTGTGTTACCTAAGAGGAAATTATTGTGATGTTTTTGCTTTGCCATTTGATATGAGTGGGTTTTTTTAATAACTTCTTAGAATTTTGATTTAAATATTCTTATGCTGAATGAATAATATTTTCTCTCCTTTAAAGGACTGTCATGCTTGCAGACCTTCACAGATTATGTTAGGCTTGTTCTGAATGTTAATAGTTTTGATTCTGGTGGTTACAACTTTGGCCTGTATAGCGTTTGGTTTAAGAGCTATTCTGCAGTTAGACAGGCTAGTGCCAGAATAGTGCCAGAGCACTTGACAGCACTGCGCTTCCGAAGTACCTCCAGACCAAATGTGTTTTCATTAAATACATCCAGTTACATCTGACAAGAGGAAACTTCTTTCTTGAAGGGAGTAACCAAGAATGTTTAATGGCTGCTGACAGAATTCTGTTTCAATAGGTATTAGGAAGGGACTCAAGCAGCTTAGTAAAATAAGAAACTTAGGTTATATCAACAAAAACGTTCTCAGTTTTGGAATTCAGTACCTCTGATGTTCAGCTGGTGCCAAACTGGTGAAAATGGTGATCCTGCCCCCTCCGTCCCCATCTTTTGTATGGGAAAAGGGCCTTGTTGGGCGGGGGGGTCAGAGAAGTTTGTTTTATTTTAAGAATAACCAAGACAGAGCATCAGGCTTAAAGCCTTGATAATTTCTACTGAGGCCCCTCCAACATGAAATTGACTCCATCCGCCTCTGCAGAAAAATCCAGACCCTGCACACAACTTTCATGGCTAACAACTGCTCCAGAGAATGGAAGAACAGCAAGACGTACAAAACTTCCTGGATATGCACTGAAGGTGGTATGAATCTGGAGCACTGATGTATTCCAACCAACCCCAGAGCTGTAGAATTAGGCAAAAAATTAACAACTGGAAACCCTTAAAGATAGAGGAGCTTCCTTTAACCTGAAGCTAAGGTATGTGTTAGGGTTGCGTTCGGGCTACATGAAGGAGAGCAGGTCTGATTAGACTTGGCAAACTGTGGCCTGGTTTGGTAAACCTGCAACCTTTGTTTCTTACCATGAGTGTATCTGCTACTTTTTTTAGTAGCATGCCTGAGAAAGAAATCAACAACTGAAATCAAGCCTACTTGCACTTGACAACTCTGAATGTTTCATGTTTGCTTCTTTAACTGAAATTATTCTGTGCCACTTCAAGCAGAGCGAACTGGTATTCTTGGCATTGTTTCTTAGGCATTTTTATCACCTGAAGTTCAAGAGCCTAAATTGCATAGTATTAATTACAAAATAAAACATTTTTCAAACTTTTAACCTGTGGTAAAGATTGACAGCTGCTGTAAAACTGCCTCTTAGCATTGTTGAGACTGTCATAGCCACAGCCACAAAAATCTCCCGTATCCTGAAACTCCAAAGCAAATGCACATTACAGAATTTATTAAAATGTTCAGATTACTGTTATTAAATCCAGATGTTAATATAACAGTTTTGCACTTGTGCAATAAACTGAGTATCTGTGATTGTTGACTCAGTAGACAGTATTTTCAGATTTCATATTTGAGTACTTGGCTGAAGCCATTAATTAAATGTTTAAAAATTGACTTAGAGCTGGGCATGATGCCAAAAGCAACAAAGTGAGAGAGAAGTCATAGTTAAGCTCATTTTTTGATCTTCACGCTGACTAGTGAGACATGGGTGAACAAAACACTGAAAGACAAAAAGACAAAACCCACTGGTATTCTACCCTTCTCAAACTGAGGATTTATGAAACATTTAGCCCTAACTTATATCCTTGAAAAGGATGGACAATTGTATTTTTATTTCCACATTTTGCTTCCGATGTTAGAAGTCCACTGGAAGGCTAGGGAACAGCTGCTGAAACCTTGAAAACTTTGAAATTCCTTTGCCAGTCATTCTTCATTATAAATGTAAAAGAGGTACCTCATAAAAATTCATCAGAGAAACTCATTAAAATAGAGTTCAAGTTTTTACTGTATGCCAGTAAAGTCCAGTTAATACCCATACATGGTTTCTCATGAAGTGACAAGTTTCTCGGTGTTTCCCATACAAAAAAACTCATTAAAATACAAGAGATGTTGCAGCTGCAGACGTTCTGTCTGTAATGACATTGCTAGCACAAGCCTTAATGGGGTTCCCCTTTTCTCAACGTGAAAATGGATTGTTTGGTAAAGTTGTAATCCAGCAAAGCTTTAAGCATGTGTTTATGAGGCTAAATGGGTTGCGCGTAGCTGAACACATGCTTAAGGCTTTTCGGGATTTAGAAACACGTTAGTAAAGCTTTAGGAAGGTAGTAGTTGTGACTTAGCATAAGCAAAACAGTGCGTGTATGAATGCCACTGTGGTGGGTGTGCTCTTTCTTGCACCACAGTGTGAGAGGTGCACTTCTGTGTAAAGGTAATCTCGTTCACACTGATAGGTATTCAGGGGAAGTTATGGACTGCGGTCTTAGTAAGTGTTTACATGTGAGTGTTATCTGAGAGAACCTGTGATGTCATCATTAACCTCATTTTGTATTTTAAAACGCATACATTGGACATGTTACCAATATTTTTATATGTTGGAAATTAGTCATATTTCTCAGTGTGTTTCATTCTTGTCTGTATGTGACTTTGGAAATGTGAAAGCAAAGGAGAGTATTGGTGCTCTTATAAACTTTGAGGCAGATGAGAGCCTTGGAATGTGTGTGTTTTGAAAATTGAGCTGAGATTACTATCCAGAAATGAATGGTATCTTTGTGTTCATTATGGTTGACCTGAATTGTACCTGTCTATTATTTTAGGAGTTCTTGAACAGACTAATAAATCTCTCAACTATTTTGGAGTGTTTGTTTTTTCATTATGGTATCATGTTACTTGGTTATTTTTAAGGATATTTTGTGTAAAAATAAAAACGTAAATTTAAAAAATCAAAATCATCTTTAAAAAAGCTTTCCTCAGAAAACACAACTCAAGACAGGTAGCTCAAAGGAATGCCTTAATGTTTTGCTAACAATTTTCAATATCTAAGTTGTACTCTTTGTACAGCTGTACTCTCTATAAATATACTTGGTATGTTTGTACTTAGTATATTTTTAAAGTTTTTATTAAAGCCCTGTAAATTGTGTGAATTAGAAAAAAAATCCTTTTGAATCAGCTCTCGAGACCATTTAGTAGTGGTGTGTTAGATTTTCTATTCAAATCAGGAAAATAATTTTTTTGGGGATGGCAGTATGTTTGTTCACATATTTTCCTCTCATAGTTATACTTGTGCTTGCTTTTAATCCAGCAGAAGGAGATAGATTTAAGTACACTCCTAGTAAGAAAATTCTGAAAATAGATAAATTGACTCGTTGATTTAGTATCACTGTGTAGCAGTCTTTGCTATGAAATGGAATGCCACACTGACAGTGAAGCCATGTGTTTGCATGCCAGTTCTTACTTTTTTCACTCTAAGAGTGGGGATTTTCTTTTTTTTCTTCTTTTTCTTCTTTTTCTTCTTCTTTTTTTTTAAATTTTTTTATTTATTGTTTTGTGTTTTGTTTTTGTTTTTTTTTAGTCAAATTGCAGAATTTAATTTTCGTAGTCTGGAGAATTAGATGAACTCGTACAGATTAATGTATTTTTGCAAACCTTGATGTTTTTTCACATAAGAAATCCAAAACTTGGATCCAATTTGCGAGTAGTGAAAGTGCTACTAATACTTGTTATCACTGAATGCAGAGGAATTGCTCCAAAAGCAAAGTTAATCCATTAACAGCTCATTTGTTTGGGACTTATTTCTTTAAAAATTTACAATGCTTCTTAGTTTGGCTTACATAGTTCAGGCAACTATTGAGCATAATCACGACATCTCACAACTGGGTGTGAAGTTGTAGGAATGGCTGAAAACCTCACCATTTTCTGGTTAATGTATTCAATGCTGCCATTTCATTGGGGGTTTCTGTACAGCAGAAGGCTTTTAATATCCAGTTTACGTGGGTTGTGCTCACTTACTGTGTTGCTAGTAAAAATTCTACAGAAGTTACTACTTTTTTTTTTTTATACAGCCTTTATTATTTCTAAATTTGTATGGGCTACTTACAGTAATCCTTCTTATGTCAAATAAGGCAGCAGCACTCGCGTGCTTTCACTTGGTAATAAAGGGTTTACTGAGCAAATGCTGTTTCTGCGAAGTGCAAACAGTCTTTGTGATGATAGTATTTATAAATCCTCCGACGTGAATCAAGCTTTAAATTATTCACTCCGCCTCTGGAGACAGTTTCAACCAACTTTCTTTGCTTCTATGAATAACGGTGTAATTGGGGATTTCTTCTGCGATCAGATCAGCACAGTGAGAAAAACTCTTCTGGCTTCAGAACATCCAAGTCTCTTTCCTCTGCCAGGTGTTCTACCCTTCCTCTGTTCTGCCAGTTTAACCATTTGATTGCTCTTTTACAGGGTCCTGTAAAATATCCCTGATTTCAAAAGCTTATCACGTAGAAGGAAGATGGAAAGGTGGGATCTGTGGCAAAGGGTGAAATGCTGATGGTAATGACCTGCTTCAGCCAATAGTTCATCTTTCTCTTCCCTGAGAAAGTTCTGAGCAGGACCAAGGGTAGAGACAAACTAGGAGTATGAAATGAGGGATGGATAAAACACTAGAACATACTTCACATCTCTACAGACTAAACTGGATTGATAGTTGACAGGAGGTTCTCAAACATGGACAGATCTAAGTTTACTGTTTCTCAAATATTTGGGCCAGAAGGTAGAATTCTGTATCGTCTCTGTGACCTCTCTGTGGATTCTCAGCATCTTCTGAAAGAAAACCTAAGCCAAGCTTTATGCTGGCTGGCTGAGGAGCATGTTCAAGAGAGTTAAAATTAACACTAAGGAGGGATGGTATACAGAGCATTTTTGAAGGGGTAAAGTGGGAGCTAAGTGATTTAGTGATACATGGAGGACAGAAAAATAATAGAGAATTCACAAAGAGGAATGGAGGAGAGCAGGTACTGAAATAATCTGAGGATGAACTGAAGTATGGTCAGATGCCAGAAGAAGAAATAATGAAAATAAGCAAAAAGAAAAAGAGAAACTGGGGCTAGAGTAATTATATCTGACCAGATAATACTTAATTACTATCTTATTTCATCAGATTATTAGTTTTCCAACAGTCAAAGTTTGGGGTGTTAAAAGTGTTTTTAATGCAGCTCAAAAATGTATTTTTGAGAAAAAATTGCATAGATTTTTCAGCCTTTTTCTACAGGTTTATTAATGATGAAATACATTGTGTTTCTGTGCTAGCAAATAGATCTAACCAAAGTGCTTTAAAACATAACCTAATAAATTACAGTTGATGACTGTTAAATGATGGAAGTGTCTTACATATCAGAAGGAATACTAAAGCAAGTATATTTTCTGTGATGCTGCTGAAGACCAAAACTGTGTGGTATACAAGTAAGATTTAAATTGTTATGTGGGAGATAAATTATGGCTTGAAGTATTTTTAGGTTTGTGAGTCTGTAATTTGACTGTTACTGTTTTGATGTGTTCATGAAAGAAATATTAAGTAAGAGCTTTTTCATTAGCATTTTGCTGAAGGATATTAGGAAAATATATGAAAATATATTTCAGCCTTACTTTCTCAGCTGGTTGAAGCTCTTGAAGTTTACTCCCCACGTTCAGCTGAGGGAAGAGAACTATTCAGCCATGTAACATACTGAAACGTAATTAAGATGATACATGTTGACTTTTGGTGGAGCCTCTCATTCCACCCCTACCAGAGGTCTTTGCCTCCCAGGTTTGTTCTCCTAAGCCATTTCATTTCAGGTTAGCTAGGTCAGCGAAGGTAACCATTCAGTCTCTTTAAGCTGATTTTTCTCTCTGTTGTTAAGGAGTACCCATGCCAATAGCTGACAGAGCAGTGTGCACAGGGTCATCATAACCAGAAATGGGGGGGTGAAAGTCATCTGAGAGACTGGTGGTTTTGTCAGTCAGCACAACTGCAAGTGGCCTTGCTGGTTCTAACAGAAATGCCCTATATTTGGTCACTGTGTCACTGGACTACAGTTGATAACTGTAGTTTAGATTTTGATAAATGAGAAGTAGATACACTAGTGATGGCAAGTGTTCTATGCTGAATGAAGGAATAACCTTTACTAAGAGTTGTTTAGGTTTTGCAATAATAAAGCCATGTTCCACAGGAGCTTTCTGCATCAGGATAGCAGGCTTTAATAACGGTGCCTTCCTTTATAATTCAGAAATACCTTGTTCTTTAATTTGGGGGTGGGGAGGGCACGGATAGTCATATTACACTCATACTACATACATATTACACTCATACTACATACATATTACACTCATACTACATACATATTACACTCATATTACATACATATATGTTGGAGAATGGCTAGAAGACAAGGGCCTTTTACCTTTAAGGTTGATGCTTAACAACATGCATGAGAAAGCATCTCCCTTAAAGGTACAAGGCCCTTGTCTTCTAGCCATTCCCCAACACATATATATATTACACTCATCATATTAGTGTTAAATAGGTCTTTGTTTTATTACTTTAATAATAAATTTCTAAGTACTATTTTTCTTCAAGATGATATTTGAAAATAATTAGTCTTAACTGAGTGAAGGAAATAATTTGTTGGAGCCAGTCAGCCTTTCTCATTCTTAAGTCTACACTTGTGAAATTCATATCTTAGAAAAAAAAGCCTCTTGTATTCAATATTTACTAACTGTTGAGAGGTGCTTGGGAGTTTAAGTATTTCTCAAGGCCATTATGTTTATTTCTTGGTCAACTTATTCTTGGTTAGTGCCATTTCTCTATAAAGAGAGGACTTTTCTTTCCTTTGTAACCGAGGGAGATGAGAATGATGGTTCTTTGATAAGGGGAAGGTTTAACAGCTTTCTTTCACTTCAAGCTGTATGACAAGAAAGTCCCAAGAAATACAGAATGTAGATGTGTTACAGCTGTTTAGCAACTTGTGCAGAAATCTAAACCATTTTCTGGTTGCCATCTCTCTCGCATTTATTTATTTTTAAAGTAGCAGCTTTGCAGGGAACAAAATATTGGAACGCACGTTAGTTTAACAGATAAGACTTCTTTGAAAGTGGCCTTAGGCAACATAAACTCTCCCGACCCAGAGTTTCTGCCCTATTAGTCTTTAGCTAATTTCAGTAAGGAAAATGGAATTCAAGTTCATTTTAGCTTTGGAGATCGTGAGAAATTGATTCTTGAGGCACTGAGGGCATGGACTGTGGATTATAGCATTAAACTGTCCAGAACATCAGAGTTTTTCAGCACCATGCTAATAACAAAGTTTTCCTGGCTATTTTAGAATACGGGTGTTGATCTGGGGATTAAGCTTGATCATTTATAATCTTAGTTCTGTGTTTATAAAGAAACAGTAAGTGGTATTCCCTCCTTTGGTCTTACCCTGTTCACAGGGAAAATTATTGGCCTTGTTAGAAAAAAAGGTTCTTGACTTGAGAAGTGAAAATTTGTCTTGAGTTTAGAAAATAATATTTTGTCTTTCACAAAATGTATTTCTCTGTTAAATTCATAATATTATGTTTGTGGTTTATCTTCATGCTTAATTTCCAGTGCTTAGGAAGCTGAGGGTTGGGGTTTTATGGTTGCTGTTGGATTTGTTTTTTTTTTTTTTTCCACCTGATGGTCTGTGCTTAAATGCATGGAAATAGCATTCTATCAGTATGTGTCATTATTGTATCTATAAAAAAAATCCCACTTCAATTCTTGGCAAGATACTGCAAGATCTATTACAACCAATGTACTGCATTCACGTTCTGACCTTTTGTCACTGTTGTATAAAAAATGAGCTCACTTAATACGATGTAGGATATGAGCAGCTGGGCAGTGGTTCGCTGCTCATGTGATGCTGTTCTCTTTGCTTCCAGGTAAGGTGTCATAACTTTCCTTTAACCCTCCTCTGTCAGTAGGTGTAACTTGGAGAAGGCATGAGTTGAAGACTGAGGAGGGAAGAGGTTGTCCTCTTGAAGCTGTAAATCTAAATGATAGCTGGTATATAAGTGATGAAACAACTGTGTTCCTTCCTTTGTAAGTGCTTTTTAGAGTTTGTAATAGTAAATAATACATATAAGCCAAGCAAATAAACATATTTGCCCACTTTCAGTAGCAGCTTTGACTATAAGAAATGAGAAGGGTTACGACCTCATTCCGATTCAAGGATAACAGCAAATACATGGGACATTAATTTACCTGTATTCAATAGGAGAGTTGGCAATGGTATGAAGAAGTATTATGGCACTGCAAAAATTTTGTGTCACTGCCTCCGTTTCGTTGAGGAAGATGAACATTCCTACCCACACGGCACGCATGTGAGGAGTCCATGGTATCTTTTGGAACACTAGGAAAGCCTTTAAAATCTTAGGGCTGTAGCTCACCCAGTGGATTTGTCTAAGCAGGACAACAGCAGTATCAAAAAAAAAATTTAAAACTTCTATCACTATCTTTAGTTAGCCCTTAATTGTACTTTTGTGGCTATTCAAAGTGTGTCCCATCATCCAGTGTAAATTGAACTGTTGAAAAGAGATGTTCCCATGAACTTGTAAATCAGATTTGTTAATTGTTTGGTACTGGGCCTCTGTTTTCTTTCTAGTTAATGATAATAGAATAAAGGAGAAAATTAAATACTTCTAATAACTTCCAGAGTAAAACCACTTCTTTGGAACAGTTAAAAATGCGTTGTAGTGTTCTACCACGCTTTTTACAGGGTGGTTACATGGTCATAAGTAAGAAAAAAAAACCAAACCAAAAAAAACCCCAACCAAACAAAAAAATAACCAAAACAAACAAGAAAAGAGAATATTTTAGATTAATTCTAAGGATTTAGCAGCAATAGGTGCTGCTTAAGATGTACAGAAAGTTGATTTTTACCCCCCCCCCCCCTTTTTTTTAATTAAACTATAAATTCCTTCTGAGTTTTTCTTTTGTCCATTAGGGGGTTAAATTTTACAAGTTTTACTTTCAGAAGAACAAGGGGTTGACTGGTTTCCATGGGAGATAATTCAAGTTACTGTTTCCATTGTTAATATCTGAAAGTGGCTGTGTTGGTACAAACCAATATGGAGAAAAATATTTGTGAAAGGGGTTTTCTTATGAGTAGGGACTACTTAACTGGGTATCGTCTGCACGTGTGCACTGAGTTCCAGTTCAGACATAATCAGTTTGATATTTGCAAGATGCCCAAAACTGAAGTTGCAGGTAATCCCTAAGTATGCTTCATTACTGAAAGTTCATGTCTAATTTATATTTATTGCTGAATGTTAAATTCTGTCCTGTAGGAGGTCAAATATCAGTCTTTAGTACACCAGTTATTATTGTAATAAGGTTTTGCTAATCTCTGTAACAGTGTATAGAAATAAAAGAAGCAGAGTATATCTTGAAGACATAAAATGTTCAATCATGCTTATGAAGGAGGGTAGAAAGTAGCACATGTTCAACAGGAAACAGTCCTGCAATTCCTTCCTCTTTGACCTTAATCCTAATGCCTTCCTTGCTTTGTTCAATGCCAGGACTTGGTTTACAGACACTAAAATAAACAGAACAGCACCTGCAGCTTAGTCATAAATAGGAACATCTTGAAGTAGCTAAGCAAAGAAATGAAATCATGGGGTTGTTTAACTTTTTCTGAATGCCTTAGATGCTCTACCAACAATAATTTTTAAGACAGATCAGCATTTTGGCTATCAAAGGACTCAACGCCTAAAGGAATTGTTGAAGATTACGATCAAATTTATTGACATGAATTACTAATTAATTATTCTCTGAAGTGTCAGAACACCTTGTGTAAAAAGCTCAGCATATTTTCTCTTCCTATTTTTTAATAAACAATTAAATTAAAGCAATTCTAGGACATGACACTAAAATATTTAGCAATCTTATGATGTGTTCGTAAAAATATTTGACCCTTAGTCCAGACTTGAGCTATCAAGCGCTTTTATAATACCAAAAAGAGCACTGGTGTTTTGATTTTCGTATACATTGTCAACTTCAATTACAGAAACAGTGCAGCCAGCAGAATCTTAATTCCCTTTGCTGGCCACAGAAAATCATGGAGCACATGATACCTTACTAATTCCTTCTGGAAAGTTCTGTCAGACCAGAAGAACTGAACTTGCTTTTTGGCAGGTAAGTCGATATTGATCTTGCAATTATTTGAACACTACTGGTAAGTGCTTCATATTACAACTGATATTAAGAGCTTTCGATTTATTTTTTCTTTAATTGGAATTCAAATAAATGGCATCTAAAATATCACATTTTATTGGAAAAAAGAGGACTAATTTAAATGTGTAGAGATCTGTGAGGATGAGAAGCTAGAAGCGTCATTAGTTTCACACCAATACTGCACATGGTTTCTGGTTTGGTTTGGTTTCTTTTGCTAAATTTGGGTGTTCTAAAACTGACCTTGCCAAGTCTAAATTTATTTGCTGACAGCATTAATACGGTCATTTTCAATTTCAGTAGCATATTAAAGCAGATGTAAGATCTTGACATCATCTTCATAGACTGAAAACCAGAAATGCCATATTAATATTTTTCCAAGCATTTGCAAATGGCATATTTCCATGTACTGTGTGTGTGTGCAGTAGCTAAACAAGGTATTATCATGGTTTACCTTTCTAGTTTCAAGTATTTTTATGAAGCCGTTTATTGTAATATAACTGGTGAGACTCTGTGCTGTAATAGCTTCACGTTTATCTAATGAAATTAATCCAGCTGAATGACTTAGAGTTGTCTCAGTATGAGCATTGTTGACTAAGAATATCCACATTAAAAAATGAGATGAAATCAAATGATGACTGCTCATAAGCTGATTAAAAGTAAAAAATTCTCAAGCTTGGATCTGGATGTCCTTCACTTAGAGAAACGCTGTCCCCCAACTTGTTCTATTATATTTTCAAGTGGTGTTGCTGTAATTCTTGTTGCTGCTTGAGTACTCAGGTAGCTGTTAGGGGGGATGGACTTAATAGTTGTGGATGAAATAACACATCTTCATATTGTGATTTAGAGTTTTCAACGTGAGTTAAGTCATTGTGAAATGTATGCTACAAGCAGTACTAACTAGAAGTTAGTAACATAGCTTCTACTTACAGAAGCATTGCGTCAGTAGGAAGTATATTAAAAGATCATCTGAGTTACCTGTAAGTGTTACTACATGCTTGCTTTTCAATAACTTGCACATCTGCCTAGGTGACCATATCTCTCTCTCACGTGATAGAATAGCAAATCAGTTCATACTTGAAAGACAACAGCTGTTGACCATGTGTTATCTTTAAAAAGCAGCTAATCCTAGACTCTGATTTTCATTCGATTCATCATTTCTTTATTGACTTTGGTGAATGCTGCAGTTATTTTCCTAACTTTTTCTTAAAGGAAGAAGGTAGATTTTTAAGAGCTTCATATAATAAGTAAACAAATATTTACTACTATCTGAAGGGATTGGTTTCATTTTTCTGATGTTTTAAGCAATATTGTGCTTGCTTTAGTTAAAATATTTGTAAGAAGTTTAGCATCTTGGGTAAATTCTATTATTAATTACCATTTTAAAGCCCACAAGGTGTGAACACATAATTGTCATATATCTACTTAAAACATTTTTGAGACCTTGAAGCATTCAAGCACTAAACTTCACAACACTCCTATCAGTTAGATCCTTTCCATTGAAGGGTAGTGTGAAGCCCAGAAGATTTTATCTGAGATGTTACTTGAATGGGTTAGTCTCAAGAAGGTAGTAAGGTGAAAAAAGAATGGGTAAATCATCTGTATGTTCCTACACGACAACTTTTTAACTTCCCTGCACCTCCAGGGAGCTGTGGGACGTTGTGTTAGTCGTTGGTTCATCACAGCCCCATACTCCCTGCCTGATGATTAATGTGCACGCAGCAGGCCACATCTCCCATTGTAAAGGAGGTGTCCCTTTCGTTTGTTAGTTTGTTTGCCTGGAGATGGTACAGGAAGGAATGTCTCATCTGGTATTCTCTTGACTTATCCCCTGCCTCTCTCCAAATACAAGTAATTTTCTGTACTTTACTGGTTTATCGTGTGCATTTGCTAGTGTGTATTATTTCTTTTCAGACCTTTATGTATCTTTAGACAGATTTCCTTCTAATTAATTCCTTCTAGGAATTGGTAAAGAGAATCTCAGCGTAGCATTGTCATCGTAATAGGCAAAAGTATTAAATTAGTTTCTGGAGGTCTTCTAGTGTCTGCTCAGTGGTATTAATTTAACTAGAGTAGACAGTTACAAAACTTTAATCTCAATAATTTATTAAATAACAGAGAAAATGTATCTGAAATATTTATCAGTCCAGTCTTGACTGCATTGCTCCTTTTAAGCATGTCCCTCCAGCGACTGGGATGGTGAGAAGCATGACAGGACCTCAGTTCTGCCGTGGGTTTCTGCACGCTGGACTTTCTAAAGAAGTGCACAGTAACAGTGAGTTGTTGATAATGCACAATCTGAGATGATTACTCATAGTTATTCAGATGTTATTTCTCATCTTTTTCTGCTTTTGTCTAATTGTCTTTGTGAAAATAGCTCTATGATTTAAATACTTCTTGCTGTGTACTTTACCATTAATTAATCTATCATGCTGGATTTTAGCTGTAGGACTGCAATTTCTCTTTTACTATAATAATGTCAGTTTTAGCTTTGGAGTTCATATACTCTATCTAAAATACTTTAAATGAGAGAGGCTGTGGAAGAAGCTAACCGCAGAAGTTGCGAGCAACACCAAGTTGTTAGCAGCACTGACTCTGCGTCTTTTGGGGAAAAGGAACAGCATATACTGTGTGCAGTGGAATACTAAAATGGTTAAGTGCTTTTAGGACACTTTTTCATTAAAATTGTCTTTTGGTCTTTTAATGCACCATGGAATACTTAAAATGAGGGGCCCAAATCTTAACAGAATAAGCAATGTTCTTTTCTACAGAGGCAAACTTAATTAGAGACGTTTTCTCCAATCAGTGAAATTATCCATGTAGATAGACATAGATTAACAGACTCAGTTCATTTACTGATAATCCGACTGTTGGTTATTAATAGCAAGTGATTTGCATGTCTGTGTTCATTTTGTACTCCATCATATATTCACCTTTACTGGTTCTAAATGGTATTTCAGTAAGTGTTTTTGGAAAAAAACCCAAACCAACCACCAAAGAACTTTCCTGTATCAATTTATTAAAGTTGCAGTGCTAAATGTAAAAAGTTATTTTGGGGTTGTACAACTTTACTATTTTAAAAACGCCAATACCTGAGACCTGGTGTAGATGATAGATTAATGATTTGGAGGAAAACCTTTAAGTAGTTCCAAAGCTTTTTAAAATGTATTTCTCTTTGAATTTTGTAATGAAATATAAGTAATACTTAAGAGTTTGAGGAGAAATTGTGTATGGGCGTGCAGAAAATGGTACTCTGAACAACTGTAAGGGGAGTCCAGATAGCTTTTCATGTAGAAATTTCATAAGATCTCAGACATATAATAGGGTGTAAGTGCAATGAGATGGCGTGTCTGTGGTATTTGCTAGTGTGTACCAGCTGGAACACACTGCATTTTAGAGGTACCATGATGAACTAGACTAAGGAGCATAACGGTCTTTGTAGCAGACACCTGGATTTGGTGTATGCTCTGACTGTAGATGGATTTCCTGCAGCCAGCCCCTGCTATTTGCTTCTTAAATTTCTTTTTGCTGATGGGCGGTGTGCCAAGAGGAGTCACCCATTAAACACACTGCATGTTTTCCTCTCTTTGAAGCGGGTATTTTATCCCCAGTTCTTGTCTCTGGGAAGTTCCTCTCTTACCTTACAGCTACTGTACTCTTCAGTGAGCTCAATGTTGCTGTGTATTTTAAATGTTTATGTCCAAGTCCTACTTGTATTGATCCTGTGGAAAAAAGGTCTGACCACTGGCACTCTGCTAATTTTAAGATAAGAAAGGAAGTTTGCTGCAGGCATATCTGTGCTCTCGATAGGGCCTGCAGCATTCTGAAAACATAGTTCTTGCCCTTCGTGAGGTGGAAAGAGGAACTGCCAAGTTAGCCTCATACTGTGACTGAGCATGTTACTTCAGATGCAAATCATTAATGCTTATCATTCCAGTCGAAGCGATGTTTGCAACCATAACAGTCCCTAAGCGTGTATTACCGCTCCACGCTTAGCGGTCGTGTTTCCCACACGACAAGTTTTCAAGTCTTTCTAGACATTGACAAGGAGCCCCAAGAGCTTGATGAAAATTACCTCCATAGATGCTTCGGCTTTTTAACTGTCTTTTTTAGTGTTTCCTGGCATACCAAGGGGAAAATATAAACCCAAAAGCTAAAATAAGATAAACCCAACATTTTGTATTTCTGGTATTCTTCCCACTAAAGACTGTGGTGTGTTACAAACTGCTAGCTATAGAATTTAAAAAGATTCCTAAATGGGGAAACTTAAACCTAGGTGATTTGGCAGCTGAAGTTTACACCGTGATTCTGTAATAAATTCTGTAGAGGATCTTGGCATTGCAAATATCTAAGCTGGCATGACTGTTAATAATTTGCACTGTTTAGTGACCTAAATTCCTTGCAGGTGTAAATTGGTGAACAGTATTAAGGTCAGCCATCTGACTTGGCCGCAGCTTGAAAGGACTGCAGTTCTTTGTACTGTTTGGGGGTTTGTTTGTTTGTTTTTTCTCCAGCAGATTTCTGAAGGGAAAGCCAGTTTTAAGTGTCATCCAGGTATCACAGTTTGTGCATAATAAAATACCAGTTCTAGTGTCTCAAGTGGCAGGGAGGTATGCATTCCCCAACCCCCAAGATTTTTCTAAGGATATATACTTGGTCTTTTGAAGATAAAATGTTTAAAAATAAAAGAAGCATTTGTCTTCACCAGTTAAGAAAGATAGTAACCACCTACAGTCTGCGAGAACACTTACATAAGATTCATACACTGTACAGGAGTTCTTACTGGCCAGTACTGGAATGCTGTTTCTGTGTAGTTGTCAGATAAATCTGAACCAAAGCCTCGCTTAAGAGTGTTGGTGCATATTCTATTTTGATAACCAATTTTGAAGGTTAAGTAGGAAAATATTTTTGGTCTGATTTTCACTTTACTACTCTTAAAAATGTTGCTGCATTCTGTGTAATAAAAAAAACCAAACCAAACAACAAAACCACAACGAAACCAACCCCTAACCTGAAATCACTTGGGACTACTGGAAGAATGGAGTAGTTTTATTTAAGTTGCTACAAATAAGATGGTATTATACTTTACAACACTTTGTAAGTAGAAACGGTTTTCATACCAAATAGTGATGATTCTTACAACTTAAGTCGTTAACCTTTAGATGCCTTCGTTTCAAGGAAGGGACTGGAGACCCTTGAAGTGATGACTGATTTCTGGCTGTCAGATTAGCCTTCTATAAAATGGTGCTTTCTTGGACTATGCAGTTTAAGATTTTAGACTTTTTTTAATTGTATTTTTCTTACACGTGGCCTTACTGTTGAGTTTCAGTTACGTTATTAATACACTTTTCTGTATAGGTCTGCTTAAAGTCAGGGGTTACAGGGATAAGGGCTGCCATCTGTAACTGCAGATGGCAAGTATGAAATAATTCTTCAAGGTTGAAGCTACAAGTAAATGAGAAAGAGGAGGCAAATGTGTTACCTTTGATATAAAATGTGATAGTATCATGGTACGTTGGATTCTAAATAAGGTAAATTTCTGACTTTTGTACTTGATGGCTGGAGAAAGTATTGTATAGGGTTTGGTTTTAATCAAGGCGAGCTAACGTTTCTCCTACCGTTTCTTTCTTGTGCTTACATTGCTGATGTCCAAACAATCAGCTAGATTAGAAATGTCAGCATATGAAATACAGCTTGTGAAAACTGAAGATAGGTGGGAGATGTTCTGCATATCTTAAGTCTAGTTCATGTGAAGTAAATGCTGGTGGTTATAACTTCCTGCTCATAGGGCAGTTGTATGCGTGTATGCAGCAGTTCTCTGGCAGGTAAAATGAGTGTGATTAAAAACCAGTAGCAGTTTACTGTCTCATACCTGCAACAGTGTGGAAAGATTTTGTTTACATAGAGACGTCTGGGTTTATTCTTGGCTTTTTCTCCTTTGTTTGTTTGGAAAGGTATTTATCAAGAAGATTTTTATGTTTCAGAATTACTTTGTCAATCAGTAAGGAAAACCTCAGACCTAAGACAAACTACTAAGTTAAGTTTAGAAGTTCTCTCCATGACCTGGCTGTGAATTTGAAACTTTCAGATTAGGGTTAGAGTTCCACATTGGAGAACCTTGGGTTTAGAGGCTTCCTAATGATCGTGTAGTGTACAAAACCGTAGTAAAAACCAGGATCTGAGGGTCACAATCAGCGATAGCATCTGTTAGAGCAACAAAGCAAGAGGCAGCAGTCACAGGTTGCAGCAGCTGTTTGAAGGGGGTGGGCAAGGCACTCGCAGTGAAGTACCCAGAGATGGTGGAATCACCGGCTTCAGAGATTTTCCAGAACCTGACAAGACAATTCTGAGCAGCTAGTAGCCCTGCTTGGGTTTGGGAGATGGACTAGAAGACCTGCAGAAGGTCCCTTCCAACCTGATTTAGTCAAGTTCAAACCACAGATGAAGCACGTTTTGTGTGAGAATGCAGCACTGCAGTGTAACTTAAACCAAGCCCAATCAGTACCATTTAATATGTCGCATATAATTCTTGCATGCCTTGTTCTCAGTTATATCTGGACAGTAAAACCACATTTATGTACATTTCTGGAATGAAAAGTAAGAAATGGCCACATAACTGATTGAGCATTGTGTCACAGAGGTGATAAAACTGGTTTAATTTAAAGCAAGGTATTTAGTTCTGTCAGAGGGAAAAGAGCTCGTCCGAGCTAACAGGTGGCATAGTAAATGTTAAACCTTTAGTACAAGAAGGTGTTTCTGTTAATTTCCTATGGATTTAATGGCATGAATACAGCCTATGTGGCTTTGAAAAATGACTTCAAGACATAACTGTTAGCTGATAAACTGTGGATAAAATGATCTGAATATGGGCAGATAAAGCAGCTGAATTTTCACTTTTATTCTTCTCTGAAGAGACCTGCATGCTTAATAATGTACTTAATTTGTATGGGTGAGTGGGAGTTTTGAAGAGAGCGTAGTGTCAGGAAATTGAATGAGAGCTGTGTAAATTATGCTTCTAAAAGCTAAGAACAAAGAAAAAAAAATCTTGCATAACAGTAAGCTAATGTGTCTTCTTTTCATGCGAAAGCACCAATTGGTAACTGTGGAAATAATGAAAAATAAGCACTTAGCCGTTGGAGTTGTTCTGCTGAGGTGTATATCAAACAGTACTTACATTTAGTATTTTTAAATTAACACTTTCAGCAACATGATTCTTTACCCCTTTTTGTAGTGTAGGCTATTCTTTGGTGGTCACGATCATGTTTTGTCATCCAGATGTTTTTTAGAATGTTAAATAACACTTGAAACATTTTGGCTATGGTCATCCCAACAGATGCTGCATGTTAGAAACCTTGAAATATGTACCCCAACACGTCTGGTATTTATACTCAGCATACCTGAAGTTTGAAATTTAAGGTTGAATGTGGGCAAGCAGCAATTGTTTCTTAAATTGTTTCTTTTTAGTTGTTTTTCTTAACAATAATAAGACATTTCTTAGTTTTTTGGATCTTTGTGAACTGTTAGTATTTCACATCGTTCGGGTTTCCAAGAATCCAGGGAGGACTTCACTGAAGTTCATATTGATTCATTGAAATTTTAATGACTTGATAAGAGTTCTGTGAGCTATAAAAAGCCTGACCTAGTAATTCGTATTCTGTCTCTCCTTGCTGCAGATTAATTGCCACACTAATCATAGAAATGAAAAAATTAATAACTTAGGACTTCTGTTCTACTCTGTATGTTACAATAAGTAGCTAGTAGGCTATAAAATTAATTTGAAAAAATCCATGGCAAAAAGCCTTCCTTGTTGGAGAGACTGAAGATCAACAAGTTCTAATAGGATTCTTTTGTGTTAGGAAATCCCGTATTAATACTAAAGTTGATATTTGATCCAAAGGAAAGTTGTGAAGTGCTTCAAAATACGTAGAGCCATCCGTATATTATCATCTGTTAATTCAGCATTTCCTAATACGAGCTACTGAAAGAAAATGTTTTGCTGAGCAATGGACTGTTTCACTTACTAAAAGACAGAGCACAGGAGCTTCCAGACATCCTTATTGGGAGCTAATGCTGGGTAACTTTTCTGTAAAAGTGAACAGAGAAACTGCTTCTGGGATCCAAAATGGCTGTTAAATTGCTTGTAAATACATTGCCTAACTATATTTTTGCAACAATGTAATAATTGTGGAAAATTAGGAGATAGTGCGTGTCATTTTCAAGTTGCAATTTGTGTGCAAAGGAACTGGCCCCAATCAAAACGCAAACAAAAATGTAATGCATCGATGTGATTTTTAATTTATTTTTTTCATTATTTTCTTAGTTTTTTCTTAGTTTTACCAACTGTAGTGTGATTAAGAGACTGCTTGCTCTTCTTGTCTGCAGACAGTCTAACACGATGGATCACCTGGGGCCAGCAGATGTGGAGGACGACTCTGGATCGCTCACTCGGCTTGCTCCTAGTCCTCACAGTGAAGCAGTAGCACATGAGTTTAAGGAGCTCTCGCTGCAGCCCAGTCAGTACTTGCCTCCTCTCAATGAACGGAAGAATGGTGAGTGCAAAAGTGACTGTTCCTCTCTGCATTGCTTGAATGTTCTCCACAGGAATAACGATGCTTTCTTCCAATAACAATTCATTGTCTTCCCCTGCTTTTCCCAAACAAGGTTATGTAAAATGCTACGGTACTTGTTAGAAAGTCTGTCCTGATCAGCTTCGCCTCTCACGACAGCTTGTAAGTCTGACTTTAAAACAGCTACTGGAAGACTTTGTTGAGGCATATGGAATAGAGTTGTTTATATTTTAAACTAGTTTTAAAAACACAGCTGGTGTCTAAGAGAAGTATTACATGTTTCTGAGAGTTGTATTATTACCAGTCACAAAGGGATAGTTAGCAAGAACAGGTTTCTTTCTGAAAAAATAATACAGACTTGAAGTTTCGCATTGTATCCCAGAAAGTTTAATTCATCACAGAGCTTAAGGTTGAACAACAAAAGAAAAATATGATTTACATTTTGGTGATCTTACAAGCATCTTTCCTCCTTGTTCCTTGTTGATGTTGGCATGGCAACTTAGGAAAAAAAGTGTTTCCATCACTATAGTGAGCATCAGGAAGAATTAGGCCTGAATCCAAATGTAGCTTCTTTATTATTTGGGGAGAAGGCAGGAATCTTCTGATAACAACAATTTGTTTTCCAGTGTTTGTAGAAAATAGTGGGAACGCCGAACATTGGAGTGATGTAAACAAAGCATTTGATTTTTGAAGCATTTTTTTTAAATTAGTTTAACTCCAGTTAGCTCTTCATTCAGTTCTAATAGTACAAGCATTGTTAAATAAGCAGAAAGCTATCTGAATATCCTAGATTTAAAATGGGAGGGTATATATTACTAGGCTGTAACCTCTGTCAAATGCCTGGGGACAGGTCCAAGTCACAGTGTCCTCTGTTGATCACTTTATCTGTGTCTTTTGTGATAAGACCAAGACAGTTGTCTGGGCTTGGCCAAAAGGCCATGCATTGTTTTCAAGACACAGCCTTACTGCTTTTGAAAATGAAAAGACTTCAACAAGGTGCAAGGCAGACTGAGAAATGGTAGAACTGGATGAGTTTGTGGAGGAGTATGGTCTGATAGACAGGACAAAGTAGTGTTTGATGGGCACTGGTGCAATTTCCTCTCCTTCTCAGTTTTATAGGTCTTCCTAGTGGTGTTTAAGCATCCTGCTGCAGAAAGAATGCACTTTACTAGTATTTAAACAATTTCTAAGTGAACTTAAGAGGAGCCTCCTACTTGTTTTTCTGTCCTTATGCACAAGATGGGACAATATCTGACTTCATACTGGCTGTCTGCTTTTGTACTTGGAAGAAGTGCTTGTTTGTGTTCGTCTGCTTTCTTAAAACAACAAAAAGATGTTTGGGTGCTGTCATCCTCCAGAGCACCCAAAGTATTGATCAGATTAATAATTCCAGATTTAGCAATGTATGTTAATTTGTTTAATTTTTGTTTTGTTTTGCAAAAATGCTGAAAGTAAGAAGAAAATTTGTAAAAGTAAAATCTGAACTTTATGGCTTCATATTAAAAGCATTTTAGTTTTTACTTTTTACCAGAACTGGATTTCTTGGGGAGTATTTTAACGTGTCACTATTTTATAAAGTCTGTCAGCATAAGAGATATCAGTACACAGAAATACAGTGGCACTTAATAAAAAAAAATCTGAAATGTGTAAGGGGTTTTTTTGTTTAATATTTTTATGCAGGAAGCATTATGCTTACTGTGAGCTTTGTAGTGACTCTTTAAACCTTTTGTTTACTTGAATTCAAGTCTCCTGGCAGTAGTCCAGTAGAAGGCTGAATTATTCTAGTATTGTTCTGCATAGTGGTGTTAAGCTGGCTTGCACAACTTAGTAAAAAAACCTGTGTTTCAGGGTCTTCCGATGACACTGGAAGTGTGGGAGGCTCATGCTTTGGTTTGGTTTTGTTTACCATGGAGGTAATCACGGCAGGGTAACAGAATCATACAATGAAGTTGCAAGCGCATGCCTGGTGAGCCAGCAGTCATTTGAGCTTGTTATTTACTCCTCTTCCCCTGCCCAGTCTGCCCCCAGAAATCACAGCAGTACAGCAAAGGTATCTTGAGAGTTCAGGTGAGCACAGCTCAGTATTTTTTGGTGCAAAGTCTCATATTTTAGATTAAACTTCACTGGAATTGTTTTCTCTGGAGTTGACAGAGGAACACTTAAGTGCTCTGCCAAGTCTCTTGACGAGGTCGTAACTTCCAGTAGAGCAAGCAGTTGGAAGCAAATAGCATCTTAGGCTTGTCCAGCCATTTACTACGTGAAGGTGTTTATTCCTTGAAGAAGGACAGATAATTTATTTGGGAATGAGGGAGAAGAGCAGCAACATATTTTTGTCTTCTCAAATGTAGTTTTCCAGACAGATGTCTTCCTTCATAAAAAGTCTGTGAAAGACAAATATTAACCAGTTAATGTTTTGTGTTTTAATAGCAGAGCAAACAATGGCAGTTTTCAAACTGATTAGCTAGATAAAGGTTTTATTGCAGGGATGAAATACTTCAGCTGTACAATTTCTAAAGCAAAGACTCTAATTATTTGGGGTTAAAACAACAAACTGTTTATAGAAGGTAATCTTACTTACGTATTTGGATGTGATAACAGAATCATCTTTCCAGGATGTTTCTGGGCTGTCACAGTTTTATGATTCCCTTTCTTTTGAGCTGTTTCCAACTTACTGCTCTGGGCAGTGCTGGGTTACTAATGAAATTCCAGTTTCTCATTAGCCTGCATCTTTCTGGATAATTAGGCAATACGTACAACGTACTGATCCTATAAACTTGTGCTCTGTCACTGTGCCTGTTCTCTGGAGGCCAGCTCTTGTTCCACTTGCCAAAAAGCAGCAGAAGTTACCTTGTCACTGTTTCTGCTTTTCACACTTGTCACCTACTGAGTGGGCATCAAAGACGAGCCTGTGATCCTGGCAGTCTAATGGCAGCCACTGATGTACAGTCCATGTCTGTCATGTGAGTGGTTGGGCTCCTCACGTAAATGGAGGTTGGGACACAGAATGCTGTGGCCAGAAGAGGCTCTTGGTTTGCATCCCTGCCTGAGGGATGCCAGGTTGTGTACACTGTGTTTGCTTTCCTCGTCAAGATACTGTGTCCTTTAGGAGGGATGGCATTTGGGGGAAGAGAAAAGTGACAGAGATGAAGCAATCTGGGAGCAGGAGGAAGAAAATTGATGACTAGGTGTTGTTTAGTTGGACTGCACTGGAGGAAGAATGACAGTGGCAGGCTGCAGTACCAGTCAGAACAATATGCTACCCATGCATTGTGCCACAGTTTCACAAGCTTCTGTCTGAGAGCCAGGAGGTGGCAAGGGAGGGAAGGAGAGAATGCCGCTGACAGCAGGAGGGCTGATGGGAATCGTGCTGCTTGAAGCCCTCCAGCCTGCCGTTTCAGAGCCAAAGAACGGGAAGGGATTGCACATACCATCAACACCACCAAAAAATGGAGGCCTGGGTGAGCAAAGCTTTTTGCATGCTGCTTCGGTACTTTCCCGGAATTGGTGAAGGTGCCACTTCGGCTGCTAGAGGAGGTCTGAAGGTCTGGGTGTCAGGAGTGATACAATCATAGGCATTTTGAGGTATGTGCTTCTAGGTTTTTTATCAGTCTCTTGCATTTGCAGTGCCTTCCTTGACTACTCTGCCAGAATCTCCTCCTGACAGTGGCTCCTAGTTTCTGAAAAAGACATGGAAGTTACTTGTGCGTGGGTATCGTCCACAGCTGAGAGCTTTGTTAAATTGTGATATGGGAGAGAACTGCTTGGTTCCTCTATGGGCTGCTGACTGTCCTTTAGCGCTCTGTAGGCCTGCTTCAGTCCTTTGTCTCGGCTGTCAATCATTTCAGATCGTGTGTGTGATTGTTCTCTATCTTCTGCATCGTCTGGAGAAAGAGTTTTGTTCCAGCTATTGGAAGCTAATGGGAGTCTGCTTCTCTAAACCCAGTACCCGAGTCGATATGGGATTGTGTCCTGGATCTGTCTGGGGCAGTGTATCCTGTACTGGAGGAGGGTAGAAAAGGTTGTCATGTGGCTACCATGGAGGTCTGATGGATCTTGTTCTTTGATGGCTACCAGCTAAAATTCTGCAGCAGAACTGAGCTAATTGAGAAAAGAGC
Organism: Megaceryle torquata; assembly: GCA_024611175.1. Classification (NCBI taxonomy): domain Eukaryota; kingdom Metazoa; phylum Chordata; class Aves; order Coraciiformes; family Cerylidae; genus Megaceryle; species Megaceryle torquata. The sequence goes on from JANIJG010025581.1 coordinate 59,097, forward strand.
TGAGTCTTGGATGTTTTGTCAGGGAAAAGCCTCAGGACAGTGAATGTCTTGTGTTAAAAGCAACACTGGTAAAATCTGTATTAGAAGAAATTAGCCCAAAGAACCGCCCGCCTCTGGCTGCGGGAGAATGGTGACACCCGGGGGCACTGGAAGTCAGATGAGAACGACAGCTTACTGGGGGGCCACTGGAGCTCCCGGGGAGCTGCGGTGAATAAAGACCAAGGTACAGCACCCTCCCCCCAGCAAAACCAGAACACCCCAAACAACAGCAAGTAAAACATACAGGTGGTGTATACTGAGTCCTCCTAAGGGACCAGTCAAGCCAGCTGGGGGACAGACAGTTCTCAAAATAGCTGAATGAAATCTGCATCCCACTTAACCGAATGATAGTACTTAAATAAATCTGATCAACCAAGGGAATTTTTTCTGGCATCTGAAAGAGTTGTGGGTCTATTAGTTTGCCTGTTATCTCTTATCTTCCCCTCCCTCATTTTGTAACAATGGTAACATGCATTCTTGGCATAGCTTTATGGCTTCTGAACAAATTCTTAATCCTCTGTGCAATTAATAGATTTGAAGCTGCAAATTCAGTACGAGGGAATTAAGTGAAATTTGGAACGTGCTCCTTTTATTGGTGTATAACAGGTTTTTTCCACTCTTTAAGATCTGCAATTAGGCTTCTTTTTTCCTCTCCTAATGTTACATAGGTAGGTTACTATAGTTATTTTCTTAAGAGAGTTGAGAGAGATAAAGAGGGGAAGTGGGAAGACTGGAGAACAACAAATGGAACAGCAGAAATATGTGTGTCTCTATATATAGAATAGTGTAGATATACTGTGTGTGTAAAATAATGGTTGCCCAGAGACTTTGTGGAATCTCCATCCATGGAGATATTAAAAATGTGACTGGGAACAGTCCTGGGCAGCCTGTTCCAGCTGACCCTGCTTGAGGCAAGGGTTTGGGCTAGGTGGTCTCAAGAGGTTGCTTCTAACCTCAGCAGTTCTGTGATTTGCCTTTCCTTTAAGGCTTTAATAGTGCAGGGAATATCTAATACAAATATCCCGCTAAATAATCCTTTGTAAGAACACACAGCATAATGTATGTAGCTAATATCTGTTTGTGTGTTTTCCGTTTCCTTGCAGGGTGCCTTGGTTTGGGGGGGATCTTATTTGGGGAATTTTGTTATTTGTTGGGTTTTGTGGTCTTTTTCTTGTTTTGTGTTTGGGGGGTGTTTTTATGGTTGTTGTTTTAGTTTGTTTTTAAGAAATAGTGTCAGTGATAAAAACAAATGTCTTTTGGTCTCCCTGTAAATACTTGAATGTTATCTTATACATTAGGAGATGAGGGAGCAAACCGAGTAGGTACTGATTTCCCAGTAAGTCTGTCTCTGTCATTGGTACTGCCAGTTCCCACAATCCTAGCATTCCCAGGGCATCACTCAGTGTCTACTAGGAACAATTTTCAAATATTAAAGCATGTGAAAAGACATACAAGCCAAAACTCAGAGCTCTCTAGGGACTGTGACCTCTTAAATGGAATATATTCTGACATTTTCACAGGCTACATGAAAGAATTCCAGCAGGGTCATTCCATTTGGTAAACTTCTAAACAAATATTCCATCATTTTAGTTTGATTTATAGATTTTATTTTATTATTTTAATTATCTGCTTATTGTGAAGAGATTAACATGGGAGACCTGACCTGTGACTGACTCAATTTAAGGCATCTCGTATATATGAAAAGATCCTGTCAGAGGGCTTGGCATTTGAGTGATTACAGGAGATATGGAAAGTATGTTTTCCTTTAAAGAGATCTCTTGATCAAACTGTCCAATTGTGACTTTTTTTTTTTTTTTCTCCCCCCCTGGAATTCCTCATGGATAACTAAGTGCACAGCTAGAAAGAATGTTAATTTTAAATTCCACTCTATAATTGTTTTAAATTGTTAGAACTAAATCCTAGGTGCAGGTTATCACTGAAATGTAGTGGCTGTATCACAAGCTAACAGAAAGGTAACGTGGGCAAACAGAACTGGTAATTGGTGGGCAGTGCTTATTATATGGACCTTTTGCAAAATACAGGTAGCATGGTGGATGACCAAATAGTCTCCTTGTAAAAATTATATAATTATATATATATATATATTTGCAGTCAGTCAGAGATATAA
>JANIJG010025582.1:0-26272 GCA_024611175.1 Megaceryle torquata
GGGTGTTTTTTTGGTTTTTTTTTTTTTGGTTTTTTTGTTTGTTTGGTTTGGTTTGGTTTTTGGGGGTTTTTTTATTCCTTTGGAGGGGGCCTGTGGCTTTTTTCTGTGTGTGTTTGTTTGGAAAAGCAAAGTATCTGATTTCTGTGGGTAGTGCTACCTGCCTTGCGCTGCCTGGAGTATAGGCAGGCTCTGTGTTGAAGGCTGACAGAAGGTGTAGCTGTACTGACAGATGTAAACAATGCCAGCTGCAACTTGAATACTTTTTTACTATCTCAGACTTTCCAAGTTCACATAAGCTGATTAAATTCTTTCCTTAAAAGTTAATTGTTACACAAGTTATGGTACGTTCACTATAATTTGCAGATCATAGTGATGTAATTAATTTGATTTAAAAAATGCCCTGTGCATCATGGCACATAAAAATTATTTTTGTACCCTGTTGCTTCCATTCAAGTACAGGAGGTGAAGCATCATAATGGCAGCTATTGGAATACACAAAGTTTTTTGTTCCCAGGCATATTTACGGAAGGCATTAAAGTTAAGAGAATGGTCTCTCTTTTTATCATTCAGCTCCTCTTTTTTTCAGCTTTCATTTAAAGATTTCATGTTTACAGTAACTTAAGGTTTCAAGTTCTCAGTACTTCTGTAGTAATTAACTTTGTTTTGTATTTTTCTGTTCATGGAAAAAGAAGTGAAAGTCTTAATTACAAACACTGATAGGTTACATCATAAAACTGGTGGTCGATTATTACTTTTCCAGGTGTTCTGTGCTTTTTAAAGTCAAGGTGGGGTGCAAGAAAAAAATTGATGGCATACCTGAGGAGAATTTTGTGGATTTCAAAGGCACCTAAATCAAGATTCTGAAGTTGGTTTTACCAGGATACTGAAGATGTCTTCACCAATTTTATTAAAGTGTCTTTATATGTAGTGAATTGCCCTTCTATTTCAGCAGATATAATGGGCCTGCTGCTTCATTGATATTTACAGAACTGACGTGCCAGTTTAGGTGTATTACATGTAGTTCTCAGCTATTTGGAAAGCTTAAGACGTGAGTCTGTGTAATGCTTGACATCATGCATTGCTTCTAGTTATTCATTTCTTCTCTTGAGCATCCTCAGATCAGGAGTGTTGGATACTTTTTGGCAGCTGGTTTGTCAGTTTTGAGTACAGGTAAAAAAAAAAAGTGTTATTCTGGAAATCCAGATTCCCTCCTTCTCCCCCCGAGTAATTTATTCAGGAGCGTGGATTGGTACCAGATATGCCAAGTGATAATTTGCAGGGCTATTTTAATTTCAAGGGATGCCACTGGTATGACACTGATTTGGTCTGGTGGAGTTTGACAACACCTGCAGTTTAAAAAGAAAAGAAATGAAAACTGTGAAGGGTCTCTTACCTCTGCTGAAAGGATGCACGGTACCCATGAAGGAATTGAGTCACCTCAGTGTTCTGTTGGAGAAAGCAGTTAGGAATCTGAGGAGCCTTCTGCACACGTGTAGCAGGCTTTGACATGCAGAGATTCGGTGCATACACGTGGGCTGTGCCTGTACTCATAACCTCACCCAGGCTCTTCTAGATGGCAACGGCTCGATGGATCTCAGTGCCCAGAACGTGCCAATTTGCTGCGTGTGATACCGAGCTGCTCTCTGAAGGATTTCCAGCTATCTGGCAGTCCAGATTGATAGGTGTAGGGAAATTGAATAGGTTACTTTTTAAGCCCTTTGTCCAGACTGGTGCAGTTCATGGATTTGCTGTGGCATTTTTGTGCCAAAATGGAAACTGTCAGGCTGGGGAGGGGGGAATCTTCTGTTTGTTGCTTGTTGAGGGAAGCAAAAATATGCCTGGCTTCTCTTTGGGTTCCTTGTTTGTGTGAGCTGTCAAGTGGAGCCCAAGTTTTCTTCTGGATAAATCTGGTGATGATGAGGCTCAGCTCCTACCTGCAGTTAGTTAATTGTCATGAATGGCAGTAAAAAGCCCACAAATATTGTCTTCCCCTTTCTTAGGGTGCACATGCTGTGAACACTTACGGAGTCATGAATTCAGCTGCTGCTTTTCTCCCAGCTCCAGCAAAGAGCTGGGTTACGCCTCTGACTTTGCAAAACGTTTGCTCATCTTAGGCCTCGTTACAAGCCTGAGGTGGGTTTCCCCAGCCTCCCATCCTCTGAACTCTTGGTTAATGAACTCTCTTACTGCCAGGTCTCCTGAGCAGTTTGCAGACCTCATTAAAAAGGCTTCACTGCAGCAGGAAAGCTAAAAAAAGGTAAGAGCAGCTAAGTGGCACTGTTGAATTTTTGTCATGTATGTTCTGCAGAAATTTCTAGGTTGGTTGTACTTTTTCTAGTGCAAGGAAAAGGTAGAAAGTGAAATCTATTGAAGTTGAAACTGAGTAAACCAACCTCTATCAAATAGGTAATATAACACAGGCAAAAAAATAAAAGGCTAAACCCAAATACCATTCCTTGAAAATTACATTTCTGCATCAAAACCTTTTTTCAGACCTTTGCCCCTCATTTTTTTCTGTCTTAAGAACAAAGGAAAATGTTAAGCTGTCCTGATATTGATCTTTTTCACCTCTTTTTAGTCTCAAGCGCAGCAGAGGTGCTTTCAGTTCAGATGTTTATTGGGTTTGTTATCCTCACTAAAGACAGATTGCCTTATGCCAGACGCCCTGTCCACACCTCGCCCTGCGCTTGGAACCCCTCACGGTTCTTACAGGTGTTGTGTGCTGAACTAACTTGCCTAGAGAAAGCAACTTAGGAGCACTCAAGTTCTAAACCCAGGGCTTTTAAACATTTTGATTGAACTTTTGGGTTTGTAGATAGCAGAAGCAGCCAGTCCAGCACAGAAAGTTCAGCTGTACATGGAAAAGTATAAGTAGCTCAGGTCAAGAAGGATAACAATGAGTCTGTGTATGTAACTACTGAAGTCGTCTTGCATTGTGCTGCTTCATACAAAAAAAATGGTACTTTCTGGGTGAGAATGCTAGTTTTCTATTTATGCATTTGTTTCCAAATACAGTTTATATGCTGGGTGTGAAGATTTATTGCTCTCTTGCTTGGGATACATTTTCAATTTGTTTATTTTTAAAAGAGACTTTTGTTTTCTATTGTTAGAACGTAAGTTATGTATGTAGTTTATATCTTAAAAAAGAAAACAAGAAACCGTGACCTCACAGCTTTCTTCCCTTATGGATGTAATTCTGAAGAGACGTGTAGCGTGTAGGAAATGTGCACTGGGGTTGTCTCTGCAATCTGGGTTAACACCCTACATCGATGCCTCGGGAGCCTTTCATTTCAGTAGTGTTTTCCAGGGGATCTCTGCCTCCTTTACTGCACAAAATGTCCTCGCTTGCTTTGTGAGAAGCATTGCAACCATTCCCCGTGTTCCTCGAAGGGAGGATCGTGGGCATGACTAAGGCAGTGAAATGGCACTCTGGAGAAAAGGATATTTCTCAGGCTTCCATCTTGTAATTGCTCATGAGGGCAGACGTGCAGATCAAGCTCTTCTAGATCCTGGTTGTGTGCCCCTCGTTTGTTGAGCACTTGAGGTGAGAACTTCCAGCACAATTTGCCTTTCCTGCCTTCTTCATCCCCTCCCTCCCAGCAGAGGAAATGTCCCAGGCTGGGGGGCTCTAATGGGGTTACAAAAATGGAAGAGTACAATTCTAGGAGTCTTAAACTGGGTGCCCATAAGGACTGATGTGTGGGCTCTGATCTCTTAGTGCTGGGCTGGGGTTTTGGAGATGAGAACTTGTGAAGTGCTCTGGTATTTTTGGTGAGTACTTTAGAGAAGCCACTGAGAAAATTTATTCCACCCTTGGAGTTTGAGCACTTGGCAATACAGTGAAGCCTTTTGCCATTTCAGATCTTTCACTTTGCAAGTAAAGAATTATGACTTAATTATGGGAGCAACAACCTGTCTGTATAAATTGACTTAGGAGCTCAGTGGAAAACCAGCATGGAATCATACTCCTGGTCTACTGAGGAAAAAAAATAAATTAAAAAGGTGTATCTATTAATAGAATTTAGTTAAGATGCACCACTGTGCTTTTTCCTTTCTGTTCTTTTAGTTTTTTTCTTTTGTGAGGTGGGGATGTTTTCCAAAATGTCTGTGTCATTTGTCTGAACATTTCTTGAAAGAAAAAGAAGCTACTTAATAGAAATACTCTTCTCTCTCAAAGCAGAATAAAAATTCAGTGCTGACAATCAGGATTCAGTGCTGTTATTTTCAGGATTTGAAAAGTTTTTGCTCTTGGGTTTGGAAAGTGAGTGAAAGAGCAAGAGCTTTTCATCAGGCTGATGGGTCAGCCCCAGCACACGGTGCCTTTCCTTTGGTGTTCCCCTGCACTGTTACTTGGTGGGATACGATGCAGAAGAGGTGCCAGTAGGGCGAGTGAATTCTTTGATTACGTGTGGAAAATTTTGGTGAGAGGCACAAGGAACAAGTTGCACTTCTGTGTAGGAAACGGTAAAGAGGAGGTTGGGTTAATTGTGATGGGGGTGGAGTGACAGCGTGGGAAGGAAGGCTTTGCTCTGTAGGTCCCGGGTTGGCTCCCCATGTTCCCCCCCAAGCCAGCCATCTTGAACTGCAGGCAGGGGCTTTGTTTCTTTCTGGTTTATTTTTTGTCTTTTCTAGAAATTCTCTGGGGTAGGCTCTGCACTTCCCCTGCTCCCTTTGGCAGCAGTGACATCCATATTCAGTAACTGGTTTAAAGCAAAGAATCTTTAGTGCTTTCTATTATTCTTTTGTTCTGATCTTCAGTTCTATATGCTCATCTCTATTACCTTGAGTCTTAAAATTCCTTCGTAAGGTGAGAAAGGCTTTAATTATATTGAGGCTGGTGTCTGTCTTCCATCGTGTTTTGAGAAGTGACTGACAGCAGCTCCTCCTTCTCCCCGGAGAACAGGGCAAGCAGCGCTTGGGCGCCTCTTGAGCTGTAAATTCCCAGCTCTGACAGAGCCTTCAGGAGCCTGGAATTATGCTACAGTCGTGCAGGTTACTCTTCTTATTTCTAATCCCTCATTTTCCAGATACGTTTTGGAGGTTCCTTATGTAGCTTAATTGTTTTGCCATTCTGCTGCTTTCCAAAAATCCATCTATAAAATTAGATTGCTGCGTTCACAAGGAAATTAGGATCCAATATACCGGACTTCCCCCTTGCTGCCTAAGTCATGTAATGAAGTTAATTGTGTCTGGGTATTCTTAGTTTGGCGTGCACAGGCAGCACAAATGTAGTGCTGGGGTAATCCTGCAGCAAGCTGAAATGGCTTCTCACGGAGCAATGGGATGATTAGTGACACCACAAAACCAGGATCTGGGAATAAAAATCGCTGTGATTTCTGTGTACCTGAAATAACAAATGCTTTCAACTGTACTGAGCTCAGCTACCGCTCAGGGTTCTCGCTTTTAACACTGACTTGTGTGCAAACAGAATACTGCAGGCGGGTTAAACCCCAGCCTTCAAATAAAAATTCACCCGAAGTCGCTAACTGTTGCCTTAATTAGCTAGAGCTTCAAAGCCTATGCAAAGATTTTTCCACTACAGCTTTTCATCACTTCCCCAAGTTCAGCCTGCCCTATACAGATGCTTAATTTGTATGCTGGGCCCTGTGATAAAGCTATTTCTGTCGATGAGATTCCAAAATTATAGGCACTGATGTCAATGCAGATGAGGCTAGCCTAATTTGGTCAAGAGAGGGCTATGCCATGCAAAATCTTCTTTACATGGGCACATAAAGGCCAGTGCCAAGACTGACAGGTGTCCAGTGGGTGGCAAGGAGCTTCAGAGATAAACATTCTTGTTGGTACTGCTACAGTTCTTGCTTCTTTAAGTAACAATATCATCATTGTATGGGGTTTTTTTTCAGCATCCCTGCAGGAAAACTAAGGAAAATGGAAATGGAACTGAATTTTACAATGTAAATCTTTGAATTCCTATTGAAATAACTTTTTTTTTCTTGCAAGATTCTTAAATTCAATTTCTGTTTAATGTTAAAGCTTGACAATGAAAGTAACATCTTGTTACCTTCCAAAATGGAAAATGAAATTGAAACTGTGCTGCTGTGAAATCCCCGCAAGAAAAATGGCTTGAAAAGTGTTTTTTAATTGTAGGAGGTCTTGAAATGTCATAAATGCCATAAAATGCACACTCAGGTTGAGTAATGAGAAGTCTGTAGAAGGATGTTGTATTTTTGGGAAGGCTGTAGAAGGATATTAGGTATAGATGAAGAAGTCCCTGAACTTTTTTCTGCTAGCTTTCCACCTTTTTTTTTTCTATGTCAGTGTCAGCTGTGAAGTGTGTGTGTGTATATATATATATATAAAGTATTAATCTATTAATAGAACACTTTTTTGTATGCTTGTTTCCATACCTCCTTCCATGCTGCCCCTAATAGGGGATTGCAATCATATGGATTGGGGTTTTTTGCCTGGGGAATTTTTTATATTAGTTTTGAGCTTGTAATTTTTCTGTTCCTTTGTCAGCTCCTTTCTTAGTACTGACGTATTAAAAAAAAAAAAAAAAAAAAAAAAAAAAACCAAACCAAAAAACAAGAAAACCTCTTTCTCTGTATCCAAGAAAAAATACCTTATGCTGACATCTCTGTAACTGAAGGCTGAAGCTTTTCAGTGTATTTCAGTCTCAAACACAGTCTTTTTCAGTTTAACACCTGCAGACAGAAGCCACAACACTACTGAAAAGCTCTCTCTGTTACTGGGTCAGCTCTAGCTATAGTGGGCGAGATGCTGAAATCAGTAAATGAGGTTTTTGATGGAGTCTTGGGCTGCATGGATTGCTGGCACCGAGCATTGGTGGAAGGCAGTCACGATGTGTGTTACAAACGGGTCAGTGTCTGTAAGATGCCAGTTTTGCACGAAAATACCTTTATTAAACTTTATTAGCAAGCTTCTAAAGCATTCGCTGTAAGAAGTTTGCATCTGCTACAGGTCAGAGAAGGAGGATTTGGAGGTATGGAAGACAGGGTTGTATGGGTAGCTCAATAAATTAAGAGGTGGGAGGGTGGCAATAATACAGTGCAGCCGGGAAAGGGAGGGGAGGGGGTGGAACGGCCGCTGGTGAGCGGTGGTGTTTGGAGGGCTGAGGTTTGCAGCTCTCCAGCTCATTAGAGCCAGTCCAAGGTTAAGTAGTTCAGCTGAAATTGCTTTGCTTAACCAGTTCAGTTGAAATTGGTCAGCTTAACCTTAATGGGTGTAGGTTTAATTAATTCTTGGGAAAACGCTTGGAAGACTCCGAGCTCTTTTGGGTACAGTCCATAAGCAAGCTCTGGAAGAAGCGTTGAGCGCAGACCGGTCTCCGGGTGAATTCGCTGCGCAAAGAACCTCGTGGCAGAAACTGTAACTCTGCTGATGTTGAAATGTTAGATTTTTGAGGTGAAAGAAGCTGAATGTAGCTGGTCAAGGTAACTTCTCTTAACCCACTTCTTAGTTTTGTGCTTTTGCTTTTCTGTGAAATGCTCGGGCCCGACCAGTATGATCTTTCTTTGGATCTCTTTAACCTTTATGAAGTCCGTGGTGACTGCTGAAGTTAATTACCATTTTCATTTGTACTGCCATCGTATTCTAAATAAAATACTACACTGATGTGTGAATGTGACAGCAGACGGGGAAAGCAGTTTCAGTGCCCTTCAGTTATTTTAATGGAAGTGATCACAGGATAGGAAAATAAAAGCTAAGCTCGATTTATTCCAGATGTTCTCTTGCCATCTCTGCTTAATTCATTAATGTGAAACTTCCATCTTTCTGCTTGAAATGTAATCTTTTTTTGACAGTGTAATATTTTTATGTGATGTCTAGCGAAGAACCAGAAACAAGGATGATTTTATATGCTAAACATTAAAAAGGCAGTAATTTTTTGAGCATATGCCTGTGTGCCTAGGGAAATGCTGAAATGTGGTTTTTCTGTGGGAACTCTTCATATTTTTTTATTAATAAAATGTGAAAATGCCTAAAATCCTTGCATAAATACCTGCTTATAATAAATGGCAGCTGTGTTGCCTGGGGAGTCTCAATAGATGTAATTATTTTGATTTTTTTTTTTTGTAAACTACTCTAAGTCCTAGAAAGTGAATTACTGTGTAAGGGTTAAGAGGATCTTTTAGCAGTGCTAAAAGGAATAGGGAAAACTTGCTCGTTGAGAGCCAGGCAGACAGAGGTTTCTTAAGTCTAGAAGGAGGTGAGCCCTCAGTTTTGGGAGATTGTCCATCACTTACCCATTACTCCCTAATTCAGCCTGTTAATTTCTGATTCCCTTTCATGCCTGAATGGGAGAGAAGCTCTAGCAGCCATGAAGCTGCAGAGGTGAGCTAGTAGTGCTCATCTAAGAATAAAAGTTGTTGGACAAGCTTTTGTTCAATGGAAAAAAGCTTGACTTTAGAGGGCAGACTTCTTGCATCCTTTGTGTCTTCTGTAGATAATTAATGAAGAATTGTAAGATACAACTGCTGTGACTTTTTCATCTTTGCTTGTTGCTTACCAGCTGACATGTAGCTTTATTAATAAGTTAGATATTAATAGATATTAAATAGCTAGAATCTTGGACCTCTTTGCAACAGAGGCTAACATGGCAACTGTTTTAAACAAGAAGCTGAGTTAAAAGTCAAATGCTTAGATAACATTTTAAATTAAGACACAAGCAGAAGCAGCATTTGTAAAAGTTGGTCAGTGTGTATATGTTGTGAAATTCTAAAAGACCTATTCTCAGTATCCATAAAAATGTGTTTTCCTCTTTTTCTTGAGCACAGTGGTTTGTGGTTGGGCTACCCATGTTTGTTACAAGAATATTTCTCACAGATTACCATTTAATTTTTCTTTGTTGGTTAAGTCTGCTGGAGAGAGAGATCACACGTGGTAGATAATGAGGGAGAAGAGGGATGAAATGATGGAAACGAGAGCTGTGGTTGTTTTTCACTCTGGGCTGATGAATTGGTAAAGGGTGGGCTTATTCCTCTGCTGTCTCCACGTGCTGCTAATGTAAGTAGGGCTAGGGCAGGTTGATAACAAGTGCTGTGCCATCAGAAGCATAGCCTAGAAATTGGTGTGCCACAAGTCACTCTTCTGGAAGGGTCTTCTTTGAAGGGCAAAGGAGACTGCAGAGATCTCCTTTCTGGGCCAGGTGTACAAGTGCATGTGTGTGAAATCAGCTCAGTCTACAAAGCTGATTGAGCAACGGCCTTGAACTTCTGCATGAAAACTCACTTGGTGATGGAGATGGGTGAAGCCCTACTGCGTTTGAACAGGCGCGTCGTAGGAGATCCAATAATCTCTGAAATATGGTGCTGTAGCTTCATCACTTGACTTCCTGGAGGTGGTGTTGGAAGGGGTTTGGGTTTGGTTTTTTTGCGGGTAACTTTTAGAGCCACTTCTGCAGATACAGTCGTTACTGGGGTTTGTAAAGCAGCACTGAGTCACTTTTCAGGACTGCTGGAATGTATTTAAAAAAAAAAAAGGAAAGGATTGGAACAGATGGGTATTTAGAAATACACCAGTAAAACTGGGAGGCTGTATTTGGTACCTGAGAGAGCAGAGGAATAGGAAATAGCAGGTTTCCACGTGGAGCCTTGCAGGTCTCTAGGAGCATGTATGGAAATAACTGGGTCCTTGCAAATCACGGTGGCCCGTTAATGGGCAGCTGCTTTGAACAGAGAGGAGCTGGTCCCATGGGATGCCAGTTTCACAATGAAAGCAAACCAGTATCTTTAGCAAATTCCTTACTGGAATCTCTGTAACAACTGTTGCAATACCCCTGGTGCTTTCTGCTGTATGGATAATGAAAAATAATGTCTCTAAAGGGAATTGCACAGGAAGGTTTACTCAGCAAAGGCAAAATTAGTATCAAAATGTGCCTTTGCTTAGATGCATCTACAGTGCTGTGTAACATTAGGTTTATATCGAAGTCTTTGGGGTGTTTGTTTGGAAGTGGTAAGAGGCAGCAGTTGCACTTGTACGCTTGAGAGGATGGTAAGGACAGAGGAACCAGGTAATGCCTTGCATGCTGTATTTCAGTGTGTAGCCCTGGAGGTCTTGCCTTATCAAACCCATCTATCTGCATGCATTAAGAAAATGAACTGTAGAAAAGCCAAAAAAGAATCTGCTAAAGAGCAGGAAAGAAAAAAAGACAACAATGAAAGAGCTTGAGGAGCTTGCTAAAAGACAAAACTGTGCTATATGGTGGGTGTTCTTTCTGGTGTGCTCCTTCATCTCAAGGTGAAGCTGAGGCTGATGGTGGTGTCCACAGCCCACGTGGCACTGATCGCACTCCCAGAGCTTAGGGAGTGTAACAAATGGGACGTTATCACAGAGGGAATTTACTGGTATTTTTTTATGTAGTCTTGTACCTGAGGGCTTACTGTACTTGCTAATGACCTTGAATAATTTCTTTCATGTATTTGTTAAACATAGTTTATTTTGCCTTCACCTTAGATTTGTTAATGTGGTTATTCAAAGAAATACTGTCCCAAAAGAAGGCCTTTAGCTTTTTCGTTTTGCTTTGCTTTGGTTTGGTTTATTTTTGGGGGTTGTTTTTTTAACAAAAGCCAGTGCACTTTTTGGTTGTCTTTTGTCTGCAAATTTGGAATCCTTTTTCTGAAACAGTCTTTCTGTTTCTGAGCCATAGTTAAACAACTAATGCTGTAGTGGTGCTTAACAGACGGGCAGGTGGTTTGTGTTCTGCTATTAAACTTCTGTGTGAGACAATAGTTTCGAGCAAAGCTTTCAGTAAGAAGAGGCTAATTAAACTGCTTACTATTAGAAGGCAGAAGAGGAAAGGGTGCTTACTCTGTACTGCTGTGCTTTTGAAGAGAATGTTGTGTTTCTGATATCAGTGGAAGAAAGTCTTGCTTCATCCACAAACTCCATGCACATCTTTGTGTGTTTTGAGACGGGAAAACAGAGGAGACTGATCAGGGATTGTAAATGATGGTGACAGAGCAGTGCTTGACCTTTTAAAGAGTGTAAGGCTATTTGTATTTGAGTTTCACTTGGAGAGTTCAGTCTTTAAGCGAATCTTGTTGTCCCTGCTTATCTTGCCCTTTGGTTTTTTTCCAGAGCAGTTCTGGTACGTGCTAACCAGGCTCCTTTCAAAAGCAAGGAAGCCCTTCCACTCCTTGTGTGCACCAGTTGCACTCTACTCTGTGACAGGGGTGAAGAGGTTTCAGTAGGTCCCAGTGTTTTGAACCTCCTGCGGTAGGGTCTGGTTCAGGAAGTTTGAGTAAATGTGGCCTGCAAAAAAAGAAAAACCCTCCTGGGCTTCATATAATGCAGGTGTAAAGACCAGTGGTGCCAAATGGCTAATGCAGCTAGAGCCTGCTGTCATTTATTGTGGGTTTGACTGGTTTAAAATGACATCCCACTGGTGGTGCCTTAACCTTGTCGAGGGCTTGGAGATGGCAGTTGTTTAAATCTACCTGTGTGACACTTGGTATTTTGGGTGGGACTTGACAGACCTCTCTAAGTGCTGCTGTATTAAGTGAGGTACCTAAAGGTCCAATCTGAATGTTCTTGCCTATGGTTTTGATCTGACTGATTTTCAGGGCTGCGGGGAGAGTAGAGAGCAGAAGGTAAGCGTTTGGAATGGAATGGTGCTGTCAGAGCCCACAGCTGGTGCTGAGACCATGATTACAGCTTAAAAACCAGCACTGAGATCAGGAATCGGATCTTGAAATAACAGAGCCCTATCCCAGTTACTGAGTCATCTTCATTCAGGAGACACCACTGTGGCACGTGTCTCCTTTTCCTGGGGATAGGAGGAAATTCATTAATTTTTCAGTGCCAAAGCTACTCCGCTGGTAATCTGTGCTAACTTCTGCGTTATGTGCACATATTGGAATTTGCAATATGATCTTCATGCAATAAATAATTCTATAAAGAGCAGAATCTTTCTATAATTTTCCTTTCAATTATTCAACTTCATCCTTTTAAACTCCTCAGTATTGCCCCACTCTTTCTCCCTGTCCCAGCTATGTTTTTTCCTCCTAGAAACTGTTTGAGACTTCTTTGTATTTCTGAAATGAAACAATTTTGTCAGCTTAAAATGGCAAAAAATGAAAATGAATCTCAAAGCTGCACCAAGCACCCAGGACCACTTGGCTGCATCATCAGTGCTCTTAGTGGAAGTTTGTCCGCTTTCCAACCCTGGAAAGTGATGGGGGGGTGAGGGGATTATAGGCAAGTTCAACTCTCAGACCAATAAATCGAAGAAACATTCCAGTTCAGGCACGTGTGTGGCTAGAAAGGCAGTGTGAAGAGTGGCTTGGTATTTAGTGGACAAAAAAAGAGGTTTGAGAACGGCGATCGGTTTCAGTGATTGCATCTAGGCAGTGCATTCACTTACTGTAAATAATATTAATTCAGGAAAGAAAGTTGCTATAAAAGTAACCTGGGGGTATGTTTTGAAGTTCAGTTCATAGCAGTTCTCTAGGTGGCGGAGATAAAAGGAACTTGTGAATATCAGCTGTGGTGAAATCTGCTCTCCGCAGCGTTGGAAGGCAAGGCAGTGTCCCAGACTGCTCCGGTGGTTTGAGTGCTGAGTTTGATCCTATAGCCTAGCACGCTTTGCTCTGCTAAAATATGATATAAAAGCACATAGTGGTGGCTTTTTCATTTCTTTTAGCATTTCCATAAGATTTAATAAAGTGTTAACTTTTTGCCATGTCCTCCGGTTGTAAAAGTTGCGTGTGGAGCTGGCAGTGGGATGTACTGGGCAGCGCTGCTCACGTGGAGCAAATTGCTGGGCTGTCAGGTGACAGCAGCTGCTGGGTGCCGGCAGCCCCTGCCTGCCTGCTGCCTTCTCCTGGGGCTCCCCAACGCTCACACAGCTTCCAGCACCGCCCGGGCTCGGGGAGGAGATTATGCCTCGCGTCTTCGGGGTGATCCAATGGGAATTGCATTGATCTGGTGTTTAGCTCTGAGCCTTATCAAATGGGTTACTTCTAAGGTAGGCCGGTTCATTAATCTGGTTTGACTAACTGGGGTTATAAGTAGCCTGAGAGAAAACAAGTCACTAAGAGCTTCCCAAGTACTTCTTTTTCTTTTTTTTTTTTTTTTTTAAGTTAATCTGGCTCGGACACACATCATTCATCAGTTAAGACTGTTTCTGAAGTGTTCGTACACGATTTCATAGCTTTCGATTCTTGCCTGCCTTGGAGTGGGAAGAGTCTGTAGCAGTGCCAGTGAGGAGACAGGGAAAGGGACCTGAAATGGCTCCTGAATGGCAGGGCTTTGCTCACCGCCTTTCCTAACGGGTGGTCAGTTTGATAGTGCTTTAAAGGCTTTGGGGAAAAAAGGGCGAACAATTTTAAACATAGTGAGAATAATACAAATTAGTGTATTTTGCTTCCTGGGCAGGATATCCTTTTTGTATTGTTGACTGCAGGGTTAGGGGAGTGGAAATACCAGTTTTGTTTGCTTAGGTGAAATATTGGCTACTTCACTTCACTTTGTAGCCTTTCCATTTGAGTTGAAAAAGGTGTGCTAATATTAGCCAAAAATAGGAGCTCCTACTCACGTGTTCTAAGGAACATAAGTATCCCTATAACGTATATTGTGCTAGTAAATATAGGTGGGATTGGCGCCTGGAGATGAGAACGGGTTCTTCTCAGCATAGCTCACGGCCTGACCTGAAATTAATTCCAAAAGGAGGAATCAATTTAAATTTAGGGTTGTGAAGGAGAGGGCCAGAGAGTTTGGGGTGAATGAGGGAAACGGAAAAACAAAAATCAGAGTCCATGCATTTCTAGATAGATGGTTTTCTACTGTCAGATTGCTGGCTTTGTGAAACTTGACACAAAACCCCTGCCTAAGGGTTAGGTCTGTAATTCAGTTTGGTCAAAGATCCTGTTAAGGTGGGAAAACCAGAAATTACAGGTTGAACAGGAGAGGTTTTTATGCTTGTGGTTGTGTTTTTAGATGTGCTAACAACTGTTTCTTTTAAATAATGATTTTTGGGGTGTGTGTTCATCCAATTACCCTGTTTTGCTGTTGCTTTGGAGTACCCCTGCCATTGTGACTCAGTTTCTCAAGGTGATACCCTGTGTGTTTCTGTCCTCACTTAAGTAAATCACTTTTGTTGGGTTTTGTCTCTTTCTGTTCTGGTCAGTTGTCAAGCTTTTGGTTTGTATCTGTTAAATGCTGAAGTTCTTTGCTGATAAAACTTTGGGTAAATCTTACCATGCCACCTGATACGCATCTAAGGTGTATAGAGAGCGTACCTTACAGATGCTTGTTGGATGTCTTACCAACATTGATAACTACCATTCAAACGATAGCTAAATCTATAAACAACTGCCATTTCTTTTGGGGACTCGGTTGTGAAATAGCTTTATATGGAAGAAAATACTAAAATTGCCACGTGCCCCTATTTGAAGGGGGTGTGAATGTCTTATTTGTACTGCTGAGTAGTATCTATCGCCTTCCTGACATTAACTGCATCATCTCAGCACTGGTTTGATAAGCTTTCAAATACTGCTTTGAACTGCAGTGAAATACTCAGAAAATAGTAGGAGGGCTGTTTTTCAGCGGCTTGCCTGTGTTCAGCAGCTGTTTAGGTGCTTTAAAGGAATATTTTCCAGTGCTTTAGTGAATAAAAACTTGGTGATGCCTTCTGGAAATCTGTGGAGCTTACATTAGCATGGAACTTTAAATTACTTGAAGTAATTGTAAGTATTATGATAAATGACACTCTGGCTTTTGAAATCCAGTAATAGTTGGAGAAATCTGGTCTAATTAATATGTTATTCTAGGGTCTTCCAGTTGAAAAACTGTCTTAGAATCTTAAGTAGTTTCCATGTGTGTATATTTGAGGCAGCATAACCAGTAAGTTGCGCTTGCCAGGACATAACAACTTCTGCAAACTTGTTCTCAGTTTCTCTTTCTGAAAACAATTCTCTGATTGTTGGTCAAATAACTCGGGCAGAAAAGCCAAGTAGGTAAAAACACCTGACTGGCTGAGCTGCTGTCCTCTGGCTTTTCTTTCCCAGCTTGTGAGTGAACGAGCAAGTTGGAAAATGAGGGTTGTGTACTCTGTACTCTGTCAGGCAGCAGAGACGGGTCTTTCTGAGGGGAAGTACAGAGTTTCAAAGCCAACTTTCTGCTGTTGCAGAATGAGACCAGCAGTTGTTTCACTTGCCAGTCCAAAAGCTTGCCAAAGAGAAGTGCCCGGCAGTCCTGCTGGTGCTGGGCTCTGAACTAGATTGGGAGGTCCGTGGGATAAAACTGATACATGGATGGAAACGTTTCTGTTTGGCACAAACAGCAGCAGGTGCTCTGTTTCCAAGGGTTCCAGGCGTACGCTGCCCTCCCCAGCATCACTGGAGCGGCTGCCCTTTGAAGCAGTCTCTGGGCTATTTTGGCACGTCCTTCCCACTGCGTGGCCTTTCCTAACTTCCTCTACTCTTGAGAAAAGATTTTATTCTTTTTTTGGGAAAGATCTGACATCTGCCTTCCGGTAGATACACCCGTCGTCTGGTTTTGTGGAGTCCTTGCTTTTCTGAAGGGACTAATGGATCTTCCAGTAGAGTTTGAACTTCCATTCACTCTCCATACCGATGTGACAAAAGAGAGGAGAAAGGGAAGCCTTTCTTCCCCTTGGAAGAATAAATGACAGTCTAATATGAAACTGAAATTTGAGGTGAGGTTTTCAACGTGGAAATCCAGTGTAAACAATCCTTCCTAGTCGTGTTTCTGACCCCTGGCTTCACTGCTGAAGCAAACCAGCCCACCCAGTATGGATGGCCAACAAGATACTGTCTCTCTTTCATTTAGGAAACCAAACCTTGAAAAGTAATGTTAAAAGGATTTGATTGTTCAAAGATCTTTCAGAGCCCTTGCAGAACAGATTCACTTCTCTCTGTAAGCAACTGGTTTAGGTTTTAAAGAATGCACTTTGTGCTTGATATCATAGATGGCTGTACTACTTTATCTTGCAAATAATAGTTTAGAGAGCAAGAATATTTTAGAATCAACATGTCAAAAGGTTTTATTTTTCAGTAACTTTTTACATATTGTTTTCCTTCTCAGAGACTAATGCTCCAGTTGGGCATGGTTCTTCCAGCCGCGTGTGCTTGGCTTTCTCCTGTATTAGATTACAGAACTGCACTGGACATGTCCAGAAATCTGTGATAGACAGGTGCAAACTGCAAGTTAGCACTAAATTACATCACTGATTGTGCCTAGTCAGTGATGTGAAATGTTCCAGGCTACTGAAAATATATTCAGCTGAGATTTACTGAAAATCAAAGGCAAGTTCTATGAAGAAATTTGAAACAGTTAGTGGCAATCCACATCGTTTTCTGACTGAGAAGTTGTATTGCTGCCTTCCCCATCGGGCCAGGCACGGTGCTGTGAGAAGTCTGTACAGCACATATTTCGAGGGAAGGATTATTTCCGTGGTGTATGATCTCCCAAGGACATACAGAATAAAAACAAATACAATATAAAAGTGCTTTACGGGGAGCTTCTCCTTGTAGTCTTTACAACAGCTGCTGTAGTGGAACCCTATTTGGAGCCAGATCTTGGGTCATTTTTGTCGTTCAGTATCAGGCTTACCTTTGAAAACACTTCTCTGGCTTCAAGTGTAAAGTTTTCTTTCTGGTTTAAATAGGAAAAATATTAAAACAACTAAGTGTAACTTGTGGGTTTGGAGTCATAGCTCATCAGTTGTGCACATCATGCTCATAGAATCTTTATTCTTTCTTTGAGCTCATTCAGTTTGTTCTGTAGGATAGATTTACATAAGCAATTTTGCCTTTTTCCCCTTCCAAATAATGTGTTTCTTGATTCCTTTTTCTTTCTTAGGCTTCTTTTCAATAACCAGCATCTATTTTTCTGCCTGTTTCCTAACACGGTTTGGTTTCCCACCAGCTGCACTTGCTCCTTTTCAGGCTGTTGTGTGCCCCTGGGGTAGCATTGCTCCTGCTACACAGGAAAAAATGGGTGACTGCATTCACCTCCAGGGCTCCCACGACCCTTTGTGGCACCAAGGACTTCACTGTCCTCAGTGTCAATAAGAAGTATAGTGGGCAGGGAGAGCCCATAGGAGTTTTTCACACACGTGCATGCAGAAAAATCTTATTTCTTTCAAGAACAAATGTTGTGAATTGGCAGAATTGAAGTCTGGTTGTGAAGGTGATCCTCTGATCTGAGGGTTATGAGATAACACCACCACTCTAGCTGAATATGTATGGAACTTACATCTTTTGTGTTAAGAAATGCAGCCTAGATGGTAGTGTCTCCGTGTCATGCACGGATAGCTTGAGGACTCTCTTAGGATTTTATCATCAAATGTGTGATACCACTCGCTTGTTTTCTTTAAAACACCTTGATGTGTTGCATCCTGCTCCAGTGGTACCTTGATTTCCCTACTGAAAGTACTGTCTGGGATGGAAGCAGCACATGGCAGCCAGCTCCTGCCCTTGCAGAATACAGCTTGAATCCCTAGGACTGCAGTACCAGTGTCATTCGTGCTTCCTTTAAACTCCTTTTAGCTTTACAAGCTGGAAATACCCCACAGGTAAAAGTCAATAGACAAAAGAACCGCGAATTGCAAGTATTTAAGTACTACACTCTAGAAAATTATGAGGAGCATGTTTGGTTTGGTTTGGTTTTGGTTTTTTGTCTGCTTAATCTTGTTCTGTGCCTTTTTTGTGTGTGTCTGTCATCTTTATTGTGAGGAATGACTGAGGAGCATCTGCAAAGAAATTTAGGGGTGATATTTTCTCCACACTCTGGTCCTGGTTTTCATAATCTCTTCACTACCCTATCCTGTCCTTTGTCACCACCTAAAACGAAATCAGAATATACGTACTGCGCTTGAGAGGTGCATGTTCACATTTCCAGAATTAACTTGGAGAGTTCAACTGGAAATGGACAATTGAAACTATTTTCATTTCAGTTTTTAAATGATTCGGTTCTAACCTGCATAAAATACACTTTTTTTTTTTGGCAGAGACGTGGAGCAATTTCCTATGACAGCTCTGATCAGACTGCGTTGTACATTCGTATGCTAGGTAAGCATTCCAGTTTCTATATTGCAAAGTTCTAGTGTTTATGATTTGATTTCAAATATTTTTTTATATAAGTGTTGAATTCTTAAGCTTATCATTCCCTTTCTGCTGGTTAGATTCTTTAGAAGAGTGTTGATTCTTTTATGCTGACCTGGGTTTTTTTGGTTGCTGCCTTTCTTTTTTCTTCACTTTTTTTTTTTTTTCCCCCCAGGGTTAACCATTGTATCAGATGTTTTAGTTCTATGTTTAAAAAAAAAAAAAAGTTCTTTTAATTAACCTAAGATGCTTGGTAGAAGTTAACTTTTCCAAGTGACTCGTGATTGATTTTTTTTTTTTTTCCCATGATGGAATTTATCACCTTCACGTGGTACCCTTCTGGGTAAAGCTGTAGCTTGGAGGACATTTGTGTAAGGGTAAGGGTTACACATGCCTTTAAAAACTTCAGTGCCGAGGCTATGAAGTGCTCAAGGTGTTCTGAAAATAATGATGTGATTTTAAACAATACTTCTCTTACTAATCCTAGGAGATTGCTTGAAAAGGGAAAGGACGCACGACAGGGCCAGTAGTTTAGTCACCTTACTGAAGGATGTTTCCAGAGCAGCTATCTAGTTGCTTCACCCCATATCTCATTGCTACTAGATAAGGGCTGAAGCCCAGTTAAAATGAAAGAAGAGTATTGGGAGGGGCAGGTGTCTGGAGAGCCCCTGGGTGTGGGTATTGCCCGTGATGGGGCAGGAGGAGCTGAGCTCACTCCTTCAGAGGAGAATGATGCAAAGCTCTTGCAGCTCTGGCTGCCACATTCTACGCTTCCCACCCCTCTTCTAGAGGCTGCTGGTGGGGCAGATGGCAGAGGGACTGTGTATAGCCTTCAAATCTGTTTCCCTCCAACATTCTGCCACTTAATTGAAGCCATCTTGAGCTACGATTCTGTGTGGAAATGGACTAGGAGTGCTTGCGCGATGTCTCGCACGGCTCCATGAGCATCAACAGCTAGTGATTATGGATTCTCAACTGGCTCCAACAAAGTCAGCCAGAGCGTGTCTTTTTATGCCCCGAGTCTTTTCAGTTTAGTTGTTTATTGTATGTGTTAAAGTCCCCAGAAATTCCTAATGGCGTTGGCTACGAATAGAAAGCTGCGAGCTCTGCGCGCGTGTACACGTGGGGATTGGAGTCTGTAGGCATAACCTGCGTGTGCATCCGGATACAGAAGTCCCGTTTGCAGTCAGCATCTTCACATTTTTGTTTTTCAACTATTTTGATTTTCAGTTTGAAGTTGTTAATACGATAGCACTGACTGTCAGCTGAAGGGGTTTTGATAAGAGAACGTAATTACTTTGTTAAGAGGAGGAGGCCAGAAGGTTCTGGCTTCTGAATGTTTATTGAAAAGCTGCTGGTGTAAATAGGGGGTTTTCATTTTTCAAAGTTAAAATAACTTCTGCATTTTTAATCATCCCTTTTGCAGGATGAGCACTAGAATCATTGAAGAAGTGATTTTTCTGCTCTAGGCATAAGAATAAGAAAGTAAACTTGGGCCTGAGTGAGTTTTATTGCCTTGATTTTGTGACACGTTTTAGGAAACAAAACTGATTTTGTTCTGTAATTAGGAAATACTTTTTTTTCTGCTTCAAAATTGTACAGATTGAGTACTTTTAAGTCCACAACAGGGTAATTGTATATTAATTTATTGAAAAATTGCACTGATATGTTTGACTTAAAGGTACTGTAAGTCTCTGTGTTTTTATCTTTTTAAAATTAATCTGCTAGGGATAGAAACTCAGCTTCTAAGAAAATTACAATTTCTGGGGAGAATAATCTGGTTTCTTTTGTTCCTTTGGAAGTTTAACTGTCCCATGAAGTAGTTAGGCCCATCATTTCTGTGGGAGGGGTTGTGATAATGCCCAAGCAGATCTAGAGGAAAGCAAAGCATGACTTTGGTAGAGACACCTGAACCCGGGGGAGAGTCTCATTTGTGTGGAAATCCTCCTTTGACTCGTTCCATAGGCAGAGCTGGAATATGTTCAGAATGTGATGTTGAGTAAGTTAAATTTCCACTTGTTCTCTCATTGGAATTAATTCCGCAGTGTTGTGGATGGTGTAACTCTTGCTGGCATTTGTTGCTGTGCAGTGACAGTAGCTACTCAAGGCAGTGAGGCTGTTAAAGGGTTTCTCACTTGCTGGTGATGGCTTTGTTTTCCCTGATGCTGCGTACCCTCCCCACAATTCACAGACGTGTTACTGCTGTGTTTGTAAATGGACTGTAAACCAGACCAGCCTGAAAGCTGAACAGTTGGACACATGGGTATGGAGGCACATTCATATCAGAGTAGATTCAAGAATGAAGAGATTCAATTAGAATTTTTTTGCGAGAAGTGTGAAGTGTTGCATTTCCCAGGCAGTACTGCGAGGGGGTAGTTTTTGTTGGGTTTTTTTATCTTCATACATTTTAGCAGACTAAGCTGTAAGGAATCTGCAGCTGTAACTTAAAAGGCAAGTTAGACCCAGACTTGAGAGGTTTTTACCTTTTACTTGGTTGGTTATCATTCCAAACAGGCCATATCTGCTGATTGAATGTACCTCAGGAAGGTGTTTATTTTAGCAGACCAAAAATATAAAGCCAGGAATATCTAGGACACCTCCCTCTGCCTCTGCGTAGTTGTGCTGGCCATAGAGTTGCCTCCTTCAATGTTTTCAGGCTGTTCCAATGGGAATCCAATGGAAATTAGTTTGCAGCATGTGACCAGAGATTCCTGTGGTGTGACTGCTTCCAGGTTCAATTTAAAAGATCAAATTTTAGGGGTGCACAAAATAAACCACTAACTCTTAACTGTCTTCGTCAGTCTCGATATAAACAAACAGCATTGACTCTGACTCATCTGTCATACCCCCTTCCCAAAATATACACTAAGCCACTCCCAGGTGGCTTATTTGCTATTTTAAAATATAGATACAGATGCAGCATTGTAGAATTTTTCTTATAAGACCTTGGAGGGGCTAATATATCTGCATCACCTCAGTCAGCTCTTTCTCTCAGCGACTATGAGGAGTTCTCCAAATTATTTGTAAGTGCTTCTGTGTAATCTTGATAATTCCTTGAATTTTTTTTTTCCCTTTTTTCTTCTTCTTTGCTTATCTGGTTTCTGTTTCTTGTTGTTTTATACTGCCTGAAAGTCTTGCTGCTGTGCATGGGGTAGAAGGAGTGGGGCACTGACTGCTGGTGTTGGTGAGCGTGCACCTCTCAGCTACAACTGGAGCATTTTAACCTTTCGAGGGCTCGGCCGCTTCAAACAGTGGAGGCAAGCTGCTGTGAAATGCAAGTGCACGCTCTCCTCCGGCGGTGGTGGTGATGTTGTATTCCTTGGCTTTAATTCTGGTGTATTCAGCTGACCTGTCATCTGTTTCTCCAACAAATTTAATAGGAACTTTAATCTGTGATGCTAGTAATTCTTTCTGGAAATCCTGCTCTTCACAACTCCATGGCTCTGGCTGGGGTGGTTTCCCTTGAGGTGGCTGTCATAATTTCTGCTCCCAGCTGTCCTCCTCCATGCTCTCGGAGATTTCTGCCCCTGCTCCAGAAGGCCTCATCTCCCCAAGCAGCTGCTGCATTGTTACTGTGCCACGCTGGAGTATTAGGGTAGCACGAAGTATGTGCTGTGTAACCCTAACGCGCAGGGATGTCAGCTATGGCATTTCAGCTGCCCCGTAAGTATCAGAGCTGTCCTTGCCAGGCGAGCAGGAGTCTGAGAGGGGCAGGAACTAAATGATCTGTCTCAAGGTAAGTTTTGTTACAGCCCTGATTCTGTTCTGCTTTTCAGCTGGGGCTGTGAACCTCCCTCTTAAATTCCTTCTTCCCCTATTTATTCAGTCTCCGATTGAGTTTCTGCCTCCAGGGCCTTTGTCTTAAAAAACAACAAAAACAAAAACAAAACAAAACAAACAAACAAAAAACAAACAAACAAACAAACAAACAAACAAAAAAAAAAAAAACACCAAAAAAAACCACCAAAAAAACACAACCCCAAAAACCTGGTCATGTCTAACTGCTCTGGAAAAATCCCTACTTAAATACTTGGCCAATAGGTATCTTGTCACCTTTGTGCACTAAATCAGATTTTGAAAGGAAGGCTTCACTTTTTTTTTTAATCTTTCTCCCGATTCTTCAAATTCACAGAAGCTTCCAGAGGAAAAAAATTGTTCCTGGAAGTCCACTGTCACTAAGATGCTGGGCTGGAATGTGTTCCCTTAAGGAAACGCAGGAGTCTTTTCAGAGGGGCTGAAGTGGCTAAAGAGGAGACACTTCAGATAAAAATTTTCAGCTTGCTACCCCTTCTGCCCCTGGTAGGTTATTTACCTATCAGCAAATGGTGTGATCTGGTGGGTTCAAAAGATTCTGTAACCACTTTGATTTTTATTTTTTGATTTTAAAAGGCCTAAATGAAACTCCTCCTAGGTTCTTTTGGTTTAGGTGTTGAATTGTAATTACCTTTCAGCTCCCATAATCATGATTGGCTCTGAGGTTGGATTTCTGTTGCTGCTTGAAGGATTTATGTAACAGTGTCCTTTTGTCTGATAAAAGTAGTCTCAAATCTGAAGTGTGGGTAACCTATGATGATAAACGTGTCTCTTCCTTAAAATCAAATTCTGTATCATTTTGGAGTCTTGGGGTTTCAAAAGCCTGTGCAGGATTTCCCAGGCAAATCCATGTGAACGTGTTACGTTGAGTGGGTGCGCTTGGGATCTACTGATCTTTGCAGCTCAGATTAACTGACCAGGGAAAGCACAGTGATGGTCTGGCACGTCTGGATGTTATGGGACTAACTCTACATATGCAGGAGGGATTAGTTTCCCTGTGCTAGTAGCACATCATTTCATCACGTGCAGCCAGTGTGATACTTCTCCTTTTGACACTTCTGTGTGCACAGAAGCGTCAGCTGGATGTATGGTGTCTTCAAAGTCCACACTACCAATTTTGTCCAAGCACATTTATTGTCTGGAATCTTGAAAAATGCAGTAATTCTGTCTAATGATAACAGAGAGCTCCTTTGCCTTCACTTTGGTCCAACAGAAATCTCTGTTGTTTCCTGTGATAAATTCTGGTCCTGCAGAAGTGATCTCTTTCCCCAGAATAAATCCAAATGTATTCTAAAAAAATTCATCTATTGCTGAGATCATCTTTCTTAACAAAAGGCCCTCTGCTTCTGCCATCATCAAGGAGGGAGAATTTTGTTTGACAGCTATTTAATTAACATATTCTGCTTTCTTTGCTGGGAATTTCTCATTTCATATGTATGCAAGTAAATAGCCTCATTTTACCTTAAACTTACTCTAGTTGCCTTTTTCCTAGTTTGCCATGTGTGTCGTAGGTTATCATTTCTTCTTGTGGCTGTGTTTCTGTAAGCAGATGTTTTAGTAATTCCTGTTGAAAGCCACGTAGTGAGTCACACTTCTGCATTTCACTTGTAGACAGTTTTTCTTGTTTCCCTACTGAAAATCCACCACATTGTGAGCACTTCAGGGGTAACAGGGGTACTGATGTTCCAGCTGCACTGTTAGACCTGCTCCTAGTAAATAAAAAAGAAAAAAATCAGAGAGGAACTTGAGGATATAATTTATCAGATGAACTTGACTGAACTTCTGTTGTTTGCAGAATTCCATGTTACTCTTCAGGTGTTTTTCTGTGAACACATTCAGTAGAATTCTTGACACATTGAACAAGTAAATTGTTCACCAAAACCTAGTTGTACACGCACTGCAACTCTTTGCTAATTCACGTTATGGCTGGTAACTTTTGAAAGTTAAGACTTCCTTGAAAAATAAATTCACAAAAGTTATATCACCTTTTCTGTAAAAAACAATAGTTTAAAAAAAACCCCACTTTTATTTTTTTTAACTCATTAACACAGCTGTAGTTGACTGATTTCCCAGATACATACAGGTGAAAGGTAATGAAAGTTGCATTTTCCTCCATGTAAACTGATGTTTTCAAACACTGCTACTTATGCATTCACCTCTTTTACAAAATTTCCTCCCTTTTCCCTTTTTATCCGTTTATTTTGTAAATTCACCAGTTGCTTTTGCCTAGCAGAAGAGTTCTACAGCTTGCTGCCTCTGTATTGCCTGGGACGGGCCAAGCCTCTTGCCCTCTGCTCAGATGAATGCTCGGAACCTTTATAAGTAACATTGTCAGTGATCTGAAAAATAATATCTCCAGGTAGTAATTGGGTTCCTTTCCCTCGCAGCTTTAAGGCTTTCAATTTCAAAGCACCCAAAGGAGTAATAATTGAAACCCACATGTATTTGGTATGTTTCTTCCAAGATGTGGGGAGCCCTGGGCTTACTTAGCTTTCTGTGGTCCTTCCAGCGTGCCTGACAAGGTAACGTTCATGTGAAGTGTGTCACTGGAGAGATGTCGGTGTTTGGAGATATGTATCTCGAGCATACCTGAGCAGTGCTGGAAGTGTGCTACTCGAGTTTTAGTTGGTATCTTTGTCTTCTAACAAATTGCCTTTGTTGACATTACAAATTAGCAGGTTGGAGAAGAAAAGGGAAAAAAACATTCTTGAAGTTAACAATTGCTGGAAATTAAATAGCTCTGTTTTTATTTTGTTCCTACAAAATGAGTCCTAGTTCCCCGTGTTACTTGTCTTGGTTCATGTGAAAGTCGCTGTCTGAGGCGAGGAGAATACTACACTTGAAGGTTTTTCATTATTAGAAATGAGAAGATTTTTCACATCTTAAATTTCACTCTTTTGTTAGGATTTGAGGAGGGAAACACTGTTGCGCTTGATGCTCAAAGGTTTGCCCAAATTTACAATTACAAAAAGATTTTAATCCAGGTGAACTGCTTATATACCTAATGAAAGAATACTGATCAGCTTTCAGGTGGTAAAATGCGTACGTAGAAATCAACTGGCATGCTGAAAGATTCAGGTTGAAGCTAATTGCAGTGCAAAATAGTTTGATAAAATTTTAATACTGAGTTTTGGTATTTTACTAGGCTCTTGTGTAATATTCAAACAGCTGAGCACAAGTAAGTAAATGCTAGTGGGAAAATACTCTCTTGTGTAATATAAACCCTCATTGTAACTAGCTTATTTGCTAAAAGCTGCCATTTCTAGAAACCAAGTCTTTTTTTGTATTATCCAGAATGTTATCGTTTTATGTGTGTTACTGAGGAACAAATCAACTTTTAATGTTCTTGTTTCCTGTCATATTAAGGTGCATTTTTACCATACTGGTGTAGCAAGCTGTTCCCAGTTTCATCTGAATGCTTATCACATGCTTCTGGCAACGTATGCTTAGGCAGGAGAGATTTTGACAAGAAAGCATGCGATTGCATGTGGACCAAGTCTTCAAACTTTGTTTTGAATTTCACCTTTAAACCAAAAAGCATTGAAGTAGGCCTCTTGTTTGAATAACCCTCCTCCATTAAGTACATGAATCTTTCCCCCTCCAGGCTATGTTCATTTGCATTTTATCTCTGCCACTCTTCCACACTTTTATTTCACTCTTGACCCTGTTTCTAGGAGATGTGCGAGTAAGAAGTCGGGCAGGATTTGAAACAGAGAGAAGAGGTTCTCATCCATACATTGATTTCCGTATTTTTCACTGTAAGTATTTAAAAGCAGATAAATGACAAGTAAACAAAGGCTTCCATTAATTTTAACTACTGAGCCTCTAAAAATAAAGTTAGCAGCTTATATAGCCACACCACTTCTTTTTTTATACTACTTAGGAAAATCTTTCATGCTACTTCGTTACCAAAGATAGAAGAGGAAAAGCTTCAGTGCTAAATTCTTGTTTTTAAAGTTATAAACTCACTGAAGGTAGACCTGAATCCCTTGGAAATGAAGACAACTGTATGTACAGCTTCTGATGTGTGTGCCGAGTTCCTACGTGGCAGACATGGCCAGTGGAGAGGAACACTTCCCTGCTCTTATAAAGCAGCAGAAGGGCCTGGCCCAGGATGGTGTTGGAAGAGGATGACAGTAGATGTCAATGTTCCTGACCTCATCATAATCTGTTAACATTACATTTACTCAAACATTTAGCTAGGAATTAAAATTTTTTTGGTCACAGACAAATCTTAAATAAAGACTGAAATGTTATAAGAAAGCAACAGATTTTTTTTTTTTATTATGTTTTAGGCAACTCCCCCCCCCCCCCTCAAATGTTATGAATTTTTTAAAATTTTTTTTTTTTTTTTCATTTTATACTTACTTAAAACATTGTGTCCGGGTGTTTCTTATTTAAAAAGAGCTACA